>CM064862.1:71363697-71608697 GCA_032719365.1 Prinsepia uniflora
AAACAAACACAAAAGACATCGAGATCAAGAATCAATGCAGTCATATGAACCAAAACACCTAAAAAGGTTTGAGCTTGATTCATGAATCTAGAATCTAGAAGGTTTTTTTGTTTGATACACGAATCTAAACAATCATTCATCTCACCCACTAAGTAAACGCCGAAACAACAGACATTGTTAAGATATAAGATTTTGATAAAGGTTTAAGACCTTTTCCAATGAAAATCTAAACAAACACAAAAGACATCTAGATCAAGAATCAATGCAGTCATATGAACCAAAACACCTAAAAAGGTTTGAGCTTGATTCATGAATCTAGAATCTAGAAGGTTTTTTTGTTTGATACACAAAAGGAAAAAAAAAAAAAAAAACAACAACAACAATAATAAGCTTGAGCTTCGTATTGGAAAAGGAAAACAATGCATAAAAATAAATTTTCAATTTCAAAAATCAAAATTTCCAATCAGAGAAACACAATCCAAGCAAGAATACTCTGGCACAAACTCCAAAATCAGTATGCAAACCCAATCAATTAAAATTGCCAAACTTCACTGTAAACCAAATTGTTGCTCTTATCAACCCGATAACGATCCGATTACGCACAAATTCAACTAAAACGAAAAAATGCAAGACCAAAGAGGAACATAGAGATGAAGCTCACCTTGAGGTTCAATCTCATGGGCCGAGCGAGCTCCAATCTCCCACCCGTGACATCAATACTCGACGAAAATAACGGCTTGGATGCGCTGAAAAGGAATATCTACACAGTTTTTGGCCGGGGTGATGACTGATGAGAAGGGTTTTTTTTTTTTTTTGGTTAAGTTAAATGATGAGAAGGGTTTTGGTCTCAGGGTCGGGTTTAACAATTAAAAGGACAAACTTTTTTTTTCTTTTTTCCTTTTGTAAATTCACTTTATATCCTTTTTTTTTCTTCAATTTTTTTTTGGGGTTAAATACCCATCAACCCATTTGCATATATTCAAAATTCAATCTTGCTAGGTTCGTTATAAGTTGATTACACTTAGGGGAACCCCCAAACCCTTGCATAAATTTTCCTAATTTTCTTATTATGATTAGAAGTGCACTAAAATGCGTTTGAGTCTTCCTAATCTCCAAAAAAGTAATCTATCGTAATTCTCCAGTAGCAAATCCATTTATAAAAAATTGAAAATGATATTATAAATTTAGCCAACTCAATCATTGTGACTTACAAATTTACTTATAGATCACTCTCTATTGAAAATTATTAATAATTTATTAATTTATTTAAAGTTAAAAAAAATATTTCATTATTCGAAACCAAATTAAATAAACTAATATTTGAAAGAGATATTTACATGAAGTTTTTTATGTTTTCACACTCCCTCATATTTTAGACTTACCTGAACATCCCTTTAGGTTCCAAAAACATTACACATAAACTAATTGGTTAAGTAATTATCAATTAAAAGATGACATTAACTTAAGAATTGATAAAATTGACCTTCTACAGTAATATTTTCAGAATAATAATAATAATAATATATCTAAACAACCATACGGGTATTTTATTATTTACATAACTCATATTACATTTGATTAAATATTTTCATATTTTATGAGCTATGTGTAATGTTTTTTAAATCTAAGAGGGTGTTTGTGCAAAATCCAAAAAATGAGGGGATGTTCGTGAAAGCACAAAAATCTTAGAATGTAATGACCCGTCCCGAACATCGGGATTAAATATTAATTAACTATGGTTTAGAATGACTAATCTGGGATTAGTTGAGGGAAATCGGACGAAATGGGCATGATGACCGTTTTGCCCCTAGACGTGGATAAAATATTAACTTTTAGTTCGGGCGGTCAAATGGACGTTGACTGATAACTGTGACGTAGTTCGGGATGTCACGAGTTCATAGACAGGTGGCACGTCTGATTCCGACATTCAAGGAAGAAGTTATGGCATTTGGAAGTCGAGGGGTAAATTGGTCATTTGGTTGAAAAGTGGGCAAAATGTTGACTTTTGACCCGGAAGGTCCGATGCCCGAGCGCCGAGCACCGTTACGTAGATCGAGTCGATACAAATTCATAAACAGGCGGCACACCAAAATCGGACGTCGGACGGAGAAGTTATGGTCACGAGAGCGAAATCGGGGATTTACGGCTCGGGATTCGATTATAATATTAATTTAATTGGATTGGACAAATATTTTATGTGGGGCCAGTGGATGAGTGACAAGTGTCACTCATCCCATTCGTGGATAACCTTAAAATGTGGATCTAGATCTGATTGGGGGCTAGGGATTAATTAATTAATTAAAAATCCAAAACTCTCTATTCTTTCTCTCTCCCGACGGGCTCTCTCTCATTTTCTCCCTAACGAACACGACACAAACACACACGATAACCCCTCCAAATCTCGTTCATTTGTGATGGTGTAAACATGAAAGTGAGTGAGGGAGGTGAGACAATGAGGTTGGTGGCCATGGTTTGCGCCGTCGTGGACGGTGGCCGACATCACCATGAAAGGTAAGGTTTGGTTTCAATTTTGGAGGTTGGGTTTTGGGTGTTTATGGAATGGTTTCATTGATGGGAAAGTGTTTTGGAGATTGCAAGGCACCTAGTGTACTTGGAATGGAGGCCATTGGTGGCCGGAATCTTGGAAAACCGACGGGAGGACTATGACCGGTTCAAAAAGAAAAGTTGAAAAGTATGAGTTTGATTTTGATTTTCATGTTTTAAATTCACAAAAAGATTAGTATTGTTTAGAGGATAGTTTAGGAATGAAAATGGAAGAATTTGGACCAAAAACACGAAGGATACAGGCCTGAACCGACCACGCCAGTCCAATTAGACTAGCCAGACCGAACCGAACCGGTTGGACCGGTCTGCTGAAGCTTAGGAATGATGAATAGTTCCCAGCTCGTGGGTTTCATGCGCAGGGGCTTTGGGGCGCGTGTGGGGACGCTTGAGGGGCCTTTTGGGAAACTTTCAACACGTGAAATAATCTATTCGATGTAACGAACATTTTGGGACTGGTTTCGTGTCAATCGGACACCATTTCGATATGTTTTGGGGTGTCCGAAGATTTTCAATCGAGTTTAAAAATAGTTAAAATTTCGAAAAAATTATGGGGCTTTAATAGGAGGTTAGTGACCCTCTAGTGTGATTTGGACAGGTTTGGAAGTCCCGGTGATAATGATGGGGCCCGAGAGAGCCTATGGCACGCATATTGAGGCGGCATCGTAGGACGGTCTGTGAGTGGACTTCGTTTTCTAAATTGTGATGCATGCATAACTATTTTATATTTTTGTAATTACGTGATTTCTATGATGTTGACTGTGGCACTGGTGGATTATACGATTGCACGTATTTCGAGGTAAACCTTTATTTACATGCTTTTCGAGGTTTACGAGTTCATGTTGTGGCTATGTGATTGTAAGTCTAATTATGGTTCTATGGCATGGTTTTGGTTTTGGAAAGATGAACTCGGGCATGAGACCCATTTGAATTATGTAGTTGGGGCCAGGGGCCTAGTGATTTACAAAACCGGGTTGAGACTCTTTTGAGTCATGTGATCGGGCCAAGGGCCCAGTGAGTTACAAAAATTGGGCTTGAGTCCCAGTATAGTTTTATAAATGTGATTTCGGGTCTGGGACACTGGGGAAGTCACGGTGCATTGCCTGCGAGGGGTCATTACACAGAGCTACCGGACCGTATGATGACTCGGGAGCAGGAATGCTATGATTGGACGTCTGGGATGTCAGAGATATTGACCCGGAGAGACCCCGGGTAGCACGCATTTCTTATTACCGTTAGATATGACGTCTGGGACGTCGAGCGTCTGGGACGCTAGGCAGCTGGGATGCCAGTGATGGTTATATGGTAAATATGGATTGTTGAGGTCATGAAATGGTATTTCTATCTTTGTGGATTTGTGGTTATGGATTTGGGCAGTGGCCCACTTGGTTTTGGATTTACGGTTTTGGGCTAAGGCCCTAATGGCTTATTCGAGTAAAAGTTTGATTACTGATTTTCGATGCATGCATACTTTTTAGTGAAGGGGTTAAATATCTTTTTATGAATGTGTTTTTATGAAATTGTTGATTTTCGTCCACTCACAGTTCTGAATGGTTTTAATGCCCTTCAAGTTGATCACGGATGCGGGCTGTAGCAGGGACCGAGACATCGCACTCCTCCACCATTCTTGGCGCGCTCTAGGAGCCCCGTAGGGGCTAAGGTATGTAATATCCCTTGTTTAACACTTCGTGTCAAATGGGAGCATGACACATCCCACGTTAATCTCGGGGGGATTGGGATGGGTCGTGTCATAGAAGGTGTTTATATAAATAACTCTATCTAAAAAGAATTTAGAACATATCCAAATAAGTCATACAAATAACTGATATATGCTATTTAGATAACCGTAGTTTACTACAGAATTACAAGCTTTTACAGGATATTTATTTTTCTTCCTACCCGAAATCTTTTGTTCATTTTAGAAGTCAAGACGCCCGAGGCAATCCTAACTGGACCTCCCCGCGATAACTTTCTTCTGCGGAGCGAAGGAGGCAGAACATTCGTGAGATCTCTTTTTCTCCAATGCAATATGGAGATGCTGGATGGGTTGAGCGTGAAGGGCCTTAACCCACGATAAATCCCTATATGGACGGACTACGAAGCAAATAGGCCTTTTTTAACTCAGGTGCAGGCATTCCACTAGTAGAGAAACTGCTACTAAACAGTATAATTGGCTTTCATTTTGGGCCCTAAAACTTTCCTTCTAATCAATGCGATTGTGAGGCTGGGGGACAAGAAATCCTCGCACTGTTCTTTTCTATGCCTTTTTCAAGGACTTGAAATATTTTCTTTCTAGGATGCCCAAATCAGATGTTATTTTGCCATGATATTCAAATCTGTCAACTTTGTTATTTCAAGAGTAAAGTGGGAGATGGTCTAGGTTCCCTCAAGTTGGGATCAAAGTATTCGAACCAATGCACGAAGATGGTGTCCTGACTTGGTGAGCCACGTACCACGCTTGGATGGTATATTCCGAGCACCAATCAGTACTTAAGAAAATCTGGTTGTATTGAAATGGAAATGGAAGTACGAGTACATTAATTTAAACATAATAGAATTGAATAAAAACTGAAATTACAAGTGTAGAAATAGTAAATTATTTCCTTAACATTTGAAGCCCGTAAGGAGTAGGAAATTCGGGAAATCTTCAACTAAGATGAATATCAGTTGGAAAACATGCCACAAGATGGCAAAGCACTCAAATGCAACGACAAGACGTAAAATGGAGGTTTGAGTTCCTCGGTGACCTTTCGTATGTCAGTAGTCGGGATGGCTATTCGTAAAACGGTGGCTGGAGACTGTCCGTGAATGGTTAGTCAGAATAATTATCCGTGAGCTGGTGGTTGGAATGATTGTCTGTAAGTCGGTAGTCAGGATGGCTATCCGTAGGACGGTGGGTGGAGACTGTCCATGAGCTAGTAGTTAGAATGACTGTTCGTGAGTCGGTAGTTGATAATATCAACCCTTATTACACTGAGCGGTCAGAAAAAATGTTGATCTTTCGCGAACCTCAGCCGAAAGTCCAAGAACTGGTTATTTGAGAAGAGGGCGACCCTAATGACACTTGAGCAGTCAGAAAGAATGTATGTGCAGGGATGAAAAGCCCACCATTATGATGCTGTTTGGTTAGAAAGATGGTTAGGGAAATGCATAAATGCCTCGAAGGGTGAAAAGATAAGCTGCATTCATATTTTCTAGTTCGAATGAGCAATTTTTGCCACAAGGGCAAGCTATTTTTAAACCATGAAACCTTGGTTAAAGGTGTTCATAGGTTCAGAAATTGATGGAGATCAATTTGATGAGGTTGATTGGTTGTTTGACTGTCCTTTGAGAAGTTGGGTTGTTATCTATTTATTGGCAATGAATGAGCTTGCCACTTGCAAGTTAGGGTTTCCCAGTGGAACCCACTTTGTCGTTTATCCTGTTTGAACACTCCCCCTTGCCTCATTTTTCTTCGTTTTCTCTGTTAGCATCGACCAAGCTTACTTCCTCTCCACGTCCGAGCTCGCTGGGATTAGCTTGTGTGTTTTTAGGCCTTTAATTTCGTGAGTCGATGAATTAGGCCCAGAGGGGATTTTTTTTGGTGTAAACATTACCCCCTGAATTTGAAGTGCTTTAGTATAAAGTATTTTAAATTCACACGATCATACCTTCTGCCCTTTTCTTTGCTCCACCTATACCTTTGGTGGTTCTAATTACAATTCTCCATAACTCTGTCTTTCTTCTTACAAACATATCTTTTCTCCTTGGTTCTGGAAAAATCATGGCTTCCAAACTAGCCTCGTAACAAGAGATAAGGACGATTCTCTCGACTCCCATGTCTCGTCGCCCTCCGTCATAACTCCCCGAGTCTCTGGTTCGGTCTTTGAACCCCTTTCAAGAGATTCTTATGATATCTAAGGGTTCCTCGAGGATGATGGTGAGGTCGTTCAAGGTCCCTTTCTCACGACTGATTCAGGTCGTCGTCTAGCACTTGGCCCCTGCTAGAAAGGCTTTCCTTCGGACAAAGCGATGATGCTCAACCTCCATGTCAGGACCCGACCCTCATCGGTCAGGACCCGACTCTAGCACGATATTTTCCGCTTTGGGCATTCTCGCCCTCACAGTTTTGTTTTCGGGAGCTCAAAGTGCAACTTCTCAGGGGGTCACCCATCATGGAATTGCACTAGCCTTAACTCGCTTAATTTTGGAGTTCCAATCGAACCCAAAGCCATTGAGCTCCTAAAAGGCCTCGTTTAGATCATAGTAGTGCAACGGCTCCCTCTGTCTAACATGATATTGTCCCCAACGGGTTTTGTTCCCTGGACCTCACGCTGCTTGGACCCCCATGGTCAGTCCTAAGCCAGCGCGCCCACAGGAGGCCTCGTGCTAGATAGGTGTGTGCCTACACCTTTAAGACACACCACCATTCTCTTCCCAGACCATTCCCCCTCACAGGAATATGGGATCGTTCACATTTCCCTTCAGGACATGGGTCTTACAATCCACCCCTCCTTAGGGCCCAACGTCCTCACTAACACATATCCTGATCGGGGTTTGACTCTGATACCATTCTATCAGGATCCGGCCCTCCTCGGTCAGGACTCGACTTTAGCACAATATTGTCTGTTTTGGGCCTCCTCGCCTTCACGATTTTATTTTTGGGAGCTCACAGTGCAACTTCCAAGGGGGTCACCCATCATGGAATTGCACCAGCCTCAACTCACTTAACTTTGGAGTGCCAATCAAACCCAAAGCCACTGAGTTTCCAAAAGGCCTCGTTTAGATCAGAGTAGCGCAGCAGCTCCCTCTATTTAACATGATATTTTCCCCAACGGGTTTTGTTCCCTAGACCCCCACGGTCATTCCTAAGCCAGGGCGCCCATGGGAGGCCTCGTACAAGATAGGTGTGTGCCTACACCTTTAAGGAACACCACCATTCTCCTCCCAGACCATTCCCCCCTCGTAGGAATGTGGGATCGTTCACCGTTCTTTTTAAGACACGGGTCTTACACTTCACCTAAAATATTTCCAAGCTTCTCCTATGTATCAGTGGAGATCGTTGAGTTCATTGGGTTCATAGGATGCATCAAATGTATCCGGAGTAACTCTAGAGTAACGAAATATATCATTTGGTGATCATTTCTACTATGTCCATCACCTATGATCCTGATATTCTGTGCTTGGCTCTATGCTTCTGAAACTGCAGCACCAAAATGTTTGATTTCCGAGTCGGACCTATGACGCCAACCTTCTTAGATATGGTTATTCTGTTCGGGTTGTCCTCATCAGGAGATGTGGCTGATTTTACCTTTTCCTTTTTGTCCAACTCTGATGTGGGTCATGGTCCTCCAATCGTCAGGTTGCCCCGGATGTTCCTTCAGCGCTTTTTCTTTCCCAATTCCTGTTTGCTTTCTGTCCATTTGACAGGGATGGACGGATCAAGACTGAAAATGAGTTTGAGAATTTTAGGCTTTCCAGTCCTTATCTGGGCCTTATCTATGACTAAATCCAGTTATACTGCTTGTGACTGGACTGGTTTGTGTTTCCTAACACCATGAGGAGTCATATGCTGGAGTGGGTTCCACTAGCTGAGGTGTTGGCATCTCATTCGAATATAGTCCTGGGGCCCCTTGTTCTGGCCCATATGTATAGTGTTCTGTGTTCCATAGTTCTTTATCCCGCGAAGTCCATTTCTCTGAATGGTGCCCTTTAGATGGTCCAAGTATGGTTGAACATGAAGTTCCCTCAGTTCCAGAGTTGTACCATTGAATACCTCGATGATGTGGTTCCAGCTCAGTTACTGATGCATTTGCCTCCACTCTCCCTTTTCACTAGAAATTACATGTCCTTCTTTAGTACATTATTTTCTCACCCCCGAGAACATTGGGAACCTAGTGGGGTTAAGAGATTTCCATGGTTCCTAGAAAGAGGCTTCCTTTGTTTGTCCCCAATTCCATCCCGCGGGAGTGTTCAAGCTCGTGACTTCATGAGTTGCATCCTTGTCTGAGATCTTCTGAAAGGTGGTGCTAAGACCAAAAGATCATCCCTTGGTTTCGAAGTGTACCAGTCGAACTACTATGCTCATCAGCTATGTTTCTACCACGTTGTCCTTGTCCCGCATGTGCGAGGTGTGAATGTTGGGACATCGTTTTGTTTGGGGACCTTTGATCCGAAACTGGCCAACACCACTCGGGACTTTCTGTCCAAAGTTCTAGTGGTCTACCTAGTTGTCATAGATGCCTTCTATGGGTGTACAGCTACTTTTGACTCGTGGTGGACTTCCTACTTTAAGGAAAAATTCAGCTTTACCCCTAGGGAAGTATGGACGCACTAATTCTTGATGTTGGAGCGGGCCACAAACTTCGACCCGGCTGTCTTTATTCTAGTCAAATGCTGGAAGTCAGAGGACAACCACATTCTCCCAGGTACTATTCTTCGCAGTGCCTGTGCTTCATTCTTTGTTATCTCATATCCTCCGATCTTCGTATTTGTACATATATTATGATCGAGGAATGGTTATCAGCGGGCCTAGCCAATACTTTCCTTTCTCGGATTGAGGACGTTTCATACAATCCCCTTGTTCTTGACCGTATGACGGTCGTAAAAAATCAGAGTTCTCTAGACACCCCATCCCTAGCAGCACCAACATCAACAGTCGTGTTCCTGGTTCCCTCTTGATCCCTAGCTCCTATGTCCCCAGGCGATGTTGCTCTATTCATGCTCTTGGTTGGATTTTCTTGCTCTATGAAGCATTCCCGTTTCGACTTTCTAAACTGGTGCCTTGTAGGCTAGCCCCTCCACAGAACTTGAGTGTCTGGACTTAGATGCTGCTTTCTTTGCTTCACTTGCTTCCCGTATCTCATACTCCTCAAGTCCAGGACCAGCTGAGCTCGAGGCGGCCAAAAATGTGATAGGCTCTTTTGTGGTTGGAGGTGAACACTTTGATGTGGAAGAGTATATTTGAGCAGTGGAAACTCTCTCTAGGTCCACCCTGTGACCCTATTTGCCTCTCGCTTGTTGGTGCCGTTACTTGAAGATCTTCAAAGGTTCCTTACTTTTGCTGGTTCGGACCAGCATCCTCCTTCAACAGATATTCCCACTTGGGTCAAACTAGATGGCCTTCGTTAGAGCTACCTTATCGCTTAGGATGAATTTGTTTGTATTGGAGGTAGGTATTGTGTCGTGCTTCAGGAGGTAGAAGTACTTCGTTCCCGACTTGCTGAGGTGGAGGCCGCCTATGTGCAGCTTCAGCAGCAGTACGAGGTAGCCAAACGTTGAAGGGAAATTTCCTGGGAAAGTTTTCAAAGGGGGGGAAGCGAGCTCATGAAGCCTCCATCAAAGAAGCGGCCATTTCCTTTAATATCATATTACATAGAATGGGCCTCCAAACTATCCACCTCCCTCTAGATAGTTTGTTCAGGATTTTCACCCATTCTTTTGATGGCCCTTCAAGTGGTCATTGTAATATAACTTCCTAGGGCGGGCTTTTGCTAGTCGTTTGTAACTTTTCCTTGAAATGAACTTGTTCTGGAAGTAGAAGTATTCTATGTTTGGTGATGTTTCACCAATCACACCGCTCTCGGAATCCTAGAGCGTGGGGTAATATTTTTTCATGTGAAGGGCGTTGGTAGGATTCTTGTCCACCACACCCTCATCGTCTCTCAAATACTAGGATCTTTTTCCATTCACCTTGTGAACAATAAGCAGTCCATGTCAAGTCGGACTCCATGTTGGTAGCCTTGCTGGGATAAACTGGTCATTTTGGTGATTTTTGTTGGTCACTTTGCCCACTAGTCTGATGACTAGCCTTTCGTTCTTGCCCTTCTCTGATATTTCCCGACTTCCAAATTTTGGAGTCCAGCAGGGCCTTGATATGGGGAACATGCGGACCATGTTTTCGCTTAAGTATGTCTAAAGGAGTCTTCTCTCAGTATTTCCCTTCGCATCCTAACTTCATCTTAATGCTTGGGATTGAGGTTGTCGGAACACACTTCCTTGTGCATCTGAAGCTGAATTTCTTCGTGTTCTCGCTGGTGGCAGACATTAGTTTAAGATGATTACCATATGGTTGCTCTCATCTGGGCTCTTTCGGAGACAATTGGAGATTAACCATGATGACCGACTATGTCGGGAATGGGTGAGTGTCCACCTTCATGGTGGGATTAGGTGTAAGCGCCTACACCTATGCAATGTGTCCTTGATTGATCAGCCTCTGGACGATATCTCTGAACTGAACACAGCTTGCGGTGTTATGGTTCAATGACACACGCCATTTACAGAACTGTTGGCCCTTGAAGTCATCATGTTTGGGAAACTCTTGCTTGGGGTCTGGTTTGATTACCTTTACCTTTACCAACTCATCATAGATCTCTCCAACTTAGTTAAGGTCAAGTGTGTACGAGCCAAATGCTCGTGTTTTGTTTGCGAATAGGCGGCCTCTTGGCATGACTAGCTTCTGTTCCCAAGTAGGCCTAACTAGTGACTTGAGGGTCAAGGGTCCATTCCTTGGAGACTAGATCTCGGATGTGGCTACCTCCAGTTCATGTTCTTCCTTTGATGTCCCAGGTTCTTCCCGATGCTCCAGTTGGTGCACTTGGACCTTGTTCTTGTAGAATGGTGGAACTTTCGAATTGTAACTATGTCGTTGTTCTTCTTCATGCAGCCTTTCGAACTTGGTGGCTAATACTACTATCTCTTGGAGATCAGAAAATGTAGTATCATCAAACTTTTTCCTGAGGGAAAACCTCAGTGCACATTGTGCGACAGCTACCATCTAGGCATTGTTGATGGGAAACCTCCACCTCATCTTCATCCTTTTAAACTTAGTAATGAAGTCTCACATGTTCTCATGTTTGCCTTGTCTGAGAGCCATTAAGTCACTAATAGTAACTTTAGGCTCAATTCTGTTGAATTTTTCATGGAACCTGGCCTCTATTTGCCCCCAAGTGTGAATGGAAGCTTCTGGAAGTGAAGGGTACCACGAGAAAGCATCCCCGGATAAGGATCTATTGAAAAGCCACAACTTGAGGTAAGGATTGTCCTCAACAGCCATACATTGGAATGAGAACCTCCCAATGTGTTCTAAAGACGATGTGTTATCATCTCCGTTAAAGAGTGTGAATGCTGGTGGCTTAAAATTCCTGGAGAATGGGTTAGCCTGGTTTATATAGGCCGGATAATACTTTCTATAGCTCGGGATGCTAATTCTCCAAGGTGGTGTTGGTTGACCGGTTATCAGGTGCCTTAGCTCATTCATTTCGTTCATAAGGGCCTAGTGCTCTATAGCTCAAGACGATCTTCTATCATGGAGGAACTCTTCATCTAATCCTCGTTCATCGGGATCAAATTTCCTCCAGTTGTTAAATTCGTTTCTGGTCTTTGTAGGGAACATGGGTCTGATTACTCCCCTACCATTATGTGGCTGGTTCCTAGAAATCAAACCATGATGAAAGAATGAAATCTCTTGTCGAACTCTGCTTGACTCCGGGATCTCGATGCTTGTTTTCTTTAGGAAGGTCGGGATCTGATACAAAAAGCAAAAAACTGATGCTCCCGACTCCAACTTGCTTTTCCCTTTGTCAGGTCTCTGGGTCTCGAAAAGTGGTGGAACATTAGTGTTCCTTGAAGACGTTTCGCGGCTAGAAAGCTCCTGAACCTGGCAATTCAAAGCTTCAATCTATAAACTAATAGGAGCAATGGCATCTTTGAAGAGTTGGGCAAGTTCCCTTTATCCATTTCTTAGCTAAGGAGAACTTCTTCTGTTCCTTCTAGTCTGGGATCCATTCCAGTTTGCACGGTCACTACTTCAGGTATCGTCACTTGAGGAGAATTCTTTACAAATCTTTATTTACCGTCGCAGTGTTCTTGAGTAGACCTACATTTGGGCATGCACTGTAAAGAGTCCCACTGGGTGTGCCATATTATGTTCCTGACCGAAATATTTTGCTCGTTTTAGGAGCCAAGACTCTCCGAGGAAACTCTAGCTAGACCTCAGCGCGGACCCTTTATTCTACGAAGCGAGGGAAGAGGATCAATCGTGGGATATCTTTTGCTTCAATGCAATATGGAGATGCTGGATGGGCTGAACGTGAAAGGCCTTAAGCCACGGTCGATCCTTAGATGGGCAGACGAAGAAGCAAATGGGCCTTTTAACTAGGGTACAGGCATGCCACTACTAGAGAAACTGCTACTAGAAAATATAATTGAGTTCCGTTTTCGGCTCAAAAACTTTCCTTCTGATCAATGCGATTATGAGGCGGGCAGACAAGAAATCCCCGTGATGTTTTTTCTATGCTTTTTTCAAGGACTTAAAATATATTTTTTCTAGCTATGCCCAAATCAGAAGTTATTCCACCATGATATTCAAATTTGGTGACTTTTTTATTTCATCGCTTAAGAGGGAGATGGTCCCAGGTTCCCTCAATTCGGGATCAAAGTATTTGGACCAATGCACATAGATTATGTCCCGACCTGGTGGGTCGTGAACCACATTTGGATGGTATATTCCGAGCACTAATCACTACTTAAGAAAATCCGGTTGTATTGAAATGGAAATGGAAGTAAGAGTAAAAAATTTTAAAAGTATTGGAATTGCATAACAACTGAAATTACAAGTGCAGAAACAGTAAATTATTTCCTTAACATTTCAAGCCCGTAAGGAGCAGGAAATTCAGAAAATCTTCAACTGAGATGAATATCAGTTGGAAATCATGACACAAGATGACAGAGCACTCAAATGCGATGGCAAGACATAAAAAATGGAGGTTTTATTTCCTCGGTGACCTTTTGTATGTCGGTAGTCAGGATGGCTATCTGTAAGACGGTGGCTGGAGACTGTCCGTGAACCGATAATAGGAATGAATGTCTGTGAGCTAGTGGTTAGGATGACTGTCTGTATGTTGATAGTCGGGATGGTTATCCGTATGATGGTGATTGGAGACTATCTATGAGCCGATAGTCGAAATGTCTATCCGTGAGCCACTAGTCGATAATATCAACTCTTATGACACTGAATCGTTATAAAGAAGGTTGATCTTTCATGAACCTCAACCGAAAGTCCCAGAGCTAGTCAGTCGAGAAGAGGGCGACCCTTATGACACTTGAGCGGTCAAAAAGAAGGTCTGCGTAGGGGTGAGAAGAGAAAGTCTGCTTAGGCAAGTGTATAAATGCCTCGAAGGGGGTGAGAAGAGAAGCTGCATCCTGATTTCCTAATTCAAAGGAGCAGTTTTTGCCGCAAGGGTGAGCTGTTTTTAAACCATGAAACCTTGGTTAAAGATATTCATAGGTTCAGAAATTGATGGAGATCAATTTTCTTAGGTTGATTGGTTGTTTGGCTATCCTTTGAGAAGTTGGTTTGCTCTCTATTTATAAACATTGAAGGAGCTTGCCACTTGCAGATTAGGGTTTCAATGGGTCCCGCTTTGCCCTTTATTCTGTTTGAACACTCTTTATTGCCTCATTTTTCTTCGTTTTCTCTATCAGCACCGCCCAAGCTTACTTTCTCTCCACGTTCGAGCTCGCTGGGTTGGGCTTGTGTGTTTTGTCCACTCACAGCTTTTAATGTTTTGACTGCCCTTCAGGTTGACAGTGGATGTGGACTGTAGCAGAGACCGAGATATCACATACCTCCTCCGGATCCTGGCGTACTCTGATAGCCCGAGAGGGCAAAGGTCGGAAATATCCCTTGTCTGACACTTCGTGTCAGACGGGAGCAGGGTCATCCCGCGTTAATCCCGTGGGGATTGGGATGGGTCCTGTCACTCAGCCTCCAGTGCTCGTGCGAATGAGGCCCCCATCAGAAATACATCCACTATCACGAATGCAGCTACCATTTGTATTGCTTGTGTTAAAGGAAACCAAATAGTCAATGATCCTGTTGAGATATGATTTGTAGAGATTATAAGGATGTATCAATCTTCGCATATTCTTAGGCTAGTTTACCCAGAATAGCTTGATCTTCTTGTATAAAGCTAACACTCATGTACCCATATTGACAGATAACAAATACACAGATATTCAAATCTGTATATGGTATCAGAGCATTACCAATTCTGGTGACTCTGTAACCCATCATAGCTTCCGCCACAAACACATACAACATCATCACCAAAACACTAACATGGGCGAGTCGAAAACAACCGAGGTACCAATCCTCACAGATCTGCTTACCCTGCACCATTAAGACACACCAGGGCTTACCCTGGTCAACATATTACTCGATGGCCGGAATTATGGGCAATGGAGTCGCTCAATGCGGCTTATTCTCAGTGCCAAAAATAAACTTGGCCTGATCGACGGATCCATCAAAGCGGCACCATCAACCGATGCAAAATATGACAGGACCCGCCCCGATCCCACAGGGACCACAAGGGGACGTGCCCTGCTCCCGTCTGACACCCAATAATTCATACCAATTTTAGCCTCAAAAACATCAAATGCATAAATAACCAAATTAAAGTTATACATCAAATCCGAATTAAACAGATGTCAGACAAGGGATGAAATCCAAACGACAAGTTGCGAACACGACTCTAACATAAACCTGCGGGTACACCACCCAACAGGGGTTCAGGTACGCACAAGTGGATCTATGCCTCAGCCTCAGGTTCCTCCTCTACCTCATTAGCACGACCTGGAGGGGTTACCAAAACATTAAGGGTGAGTGGGCCGAAACTCAAGTTTATAAAATCGTTTAGTAAGTAAAACATATAATTTACCCCTCCGTTTTCCAAAACATGCATGCAGTATTATTTACAATCATTAATCATATAATATGAACCATAAGGCATGTAATAAAACCATAAACATAATTTTAGCCACTGCACTATACACTCCAATCCCGACATCCCTGATGTCTGAAGTCCCTGACGTCCAATAAGGTCACAATCACAAGGCTACGCGTGCCACTCAGGTCTCAATTCCGAGTTCAATCCCCGAACCCTATTCGGTTACAGCATCCCTGATGCTTAGCGTCATAGACGCTGGACGTTCTAGACGTCCGTGACCACTCCGGGGTACCTCATCCGGAGGAGACAGTATCATATGGAAGGATCTATACAGTGCAGTACCAAATACATTTTATTGATATCCACATGCAAAACATATGAGTATACATAGGTAAAATCTGAACCGATCGTTACGTTTCATCAGACGGGTCTCATGCCCAAATACCGTGAAACGTGCCATAACCGAAATTTCAATATCATCAAAACCATTTATCGATTCCAGCATGTGAACATATAAGTAAATCAGAAAACATTTAAGCATGCAAGGGTTTAATGAAAACGGGCCCACTCACAGTACGATCCCGTGGTGAAACTGTGCGTACGAACTTGTACCGGGATTATCGTACAGTTCCTGTCAGTCCAAATCATACGTAAGGGTCACAACAAGTCTTAAACATTTATCCAAATAACTCGAAACAGAAACCGGCTCGGGGAAACCGTCCAACACGTTTCCCGAGACAACCGGCCCTAAACTAACCCATCAAAACTATCCCAGATCAACATGGTTAATTCACCAAAAATGTTCAGAATGATGAGAGGAACAAAAGTCATGTTGATCGTGATCGGAGATAAGGTCCAACGCGCCCTCAAGCGCCGCCCAAAGTGGCTGCGCGTGAAAGTCACGCGCCTGACACTGTAGCTACAGTGTCAGCACCTTCACCCGTTTGTCTGCAATACGGGCCTGCCACCCGCGGCTTGACCCGATTGAATACCCAAGAATTTTAACTCGATTTCGATCTCATTTGATCCTAACATGTTAAATAACTATCCAATTTAGGTTCTGTGACAAAAATCAACCTCGACACATCCCCAAACGACCCATCGACCCGTGATCAACCAATCGGGTCAATCACCAGAACTTCCTGGTTTCTAATTCAAACTTCAATTCACTTCACATGCAGCTCAATAGGATCAAAACGAACTAATATGAACGATCAATTGGGTCTGAGAGTACCTGAAGGTTGTCGTCCCAAGCTCTGCGATTTCCCTGAAAACAGCAGTCACCGTCCCAGCTCACCCGTGGCTGATGGCCTTCAATTTCGATGTGGTTGAGTTCCAAACACTCCCAGAAGACTAAACCAGGCCTTGGTTTGGTCCAACAGTCACCAGAAATTAAAACCCGATTTTCCCTCCAATTTTTCCCGAAATGGTTTCTCTGGTTTTCTTCATCAATTCTCAGTTTTCTTAATGGCAGAGTGATGCTCACACATGTTCTAATCAGTTTTAAATAACCTCAGCTGTCCCAGAGGCTCGTGGAAGTCCAATTTGTCCACTGAAAAATGTTCCCCGAAAAGCTTCGAACTTGAATCAACAATGGGGTCGTGCAAGGTGGATGCAACAGACCACGTTCTAAAGCATCAGACACTCTCATCTTTCCAGCACACAATTGCATAAACAATTGCACATTTGAACCACCGCAAATGGTGGTGCCGCCCATGTCCCCCCGCGGTTGCTACAGTAACCAGGGGCGAAATGACCAAAATGCCCCTGGTTCAATAATTACCATAATGCCCTTCACATTCTAGACCCGTAACTCAGCCATACGAAGTCCGATTTCGGCGTGCCGCCTGTCAACGGACTCAGGGTATCGAGACCTACCTAACGGTCCTTGAGTCATGTGAAAATTAGTTGCCAAACGAAAAGTCAACAGTTTCGCCCCTGAAGTCCAAATTACGGTAATGCCCCTGAACTTCCGATAGTCATAACTTTTTCCCCGATCGTCCGAATTGGACGTGCCACCTGTCTACGAACTCGTGACGTCCCGAACTATGTCACAGTCACTGGTCAAAGTCCATTTGACCCACCAATCAAAAAGTCAACAATTTGACCATACCATTCACAAGGGTAAAAACGTCAATTCAAACATTAAATTACAATATTAAATTTCAAAGAAACAAATGAGGAAATTGTTCTCGCATCTGAGCCTCAGGCTCCCATGTGGCTTCTTCCACATTCTGGTTTCTCCAGAGAATCTTCACGAGAGGAATCGTCTTCCGACGTAGTACCTTGTCTTTCCGATCCAAAACCTGCACTGGGTGCTCCTCAAAGCTCAAATCCCCTCGGAGTTCGATAGGTTGATCCTCCAGTACATAGGAAGCATCACGTACATACTTCCGTAGCATCGATACGTGAAAAACATCGTGAACTCTAGATAGTTCTGGAGGTAGTGCCAATCTGTAAGAAACTCTACCAATCCTCTCCACGGTCTCATATGGTCCGATAAAACGCGGACTCAGTTTCCCCCGTCGACCAAAAAGGATAATCCCTTTCCACGGAGATAACTTTAGGAAGACAAAATCTCCCACTTCAAATTCCAAGTCTCGAATCCGTCGATCGGCATAACTCTTTTGGCGATCCTGTGCCGCCTTCAATCTCTCCTTGATAACTCGAACAGTCTCCAGGGTTAAGTCCATCAATTCCGGCCCTACCGCCGCTCGCTCCCCTATCTCCATCCAGCAGATAGGTGTCCTGCACTGTCGACCATACAATGCCTCATAAGGTGCCATCCCGATGCTTGTCTGATAGCTGTTGTTGTAAGCGAATTCCATTAATGGCAAATGAGTATCCCATGAGTCCTGAAACTGTAGCACACAAGACCTCATCATGTCCTCCAGGGTCTGAATGGTCCGTTCAGACTGTCCATCAGTCTGTGGATGGAACGCAGTACTGAAACGTAGGGTTGTTCCCAAAGTAGCTTGTAAACTCCGCCAGAACCTGGAAGTGAAACGCGGATCACGATCGGACACGATCGATTCCGGCGTACTATGCCATCGTATGATTTCTTTTACAAACAATTGAGCCAGTCGGTTGGGTTTATAAGTTTCATGAACTGGCAGAAAATGGGCTGACTTGGTCAGCCGATCCACAATCACCCATACTCTGTCGACTCCACTCTGAGTCCTGGGTAACTTAAAGACGAAGTCCATGGTGATGTGATCCCACTTCCACTCGGGAATCGGAAGTGGCTGCATAGCCCCATACGGTCTCTGCCATTCCGCCTTAACCTGCTGACAGGTTAAGCATCTTCTCACTAATTCAGCAATATCCTTCTTCATTCCTGGCCACCAATAATGGTTCCGGAGGGTACGGTACATCTTTGTACCTCCCGGATGCATAGCATAGGCCGAACTATGGGCCTCCTCAAGAATCTCGGTCCGTATCTCTGCCACTGCAGGTACACACAACCGGCCCAACTTCACCAGTGCTCCATCATCCCGGATAGTAAAATCCGGTCTCCCATCCGTATCGACCTCAATCCTGTAAATACAGAGTATCGGATCCTGAAGTTGTGCTTCGATGATCCGATCAATCAATACAGGTCGCACATGGAAGCTGGCCAACAAAGCTCCATGCTCATCCGTACCCAAAATAACTCCCGCCTTCCGGAGTTCCACCAGCAAAGGAAGATACACCATCCTTAGGTGTGCAACCGATCCCGTTGACTTCCTGCTGAGTGCATCAGCCACCACATTAGCCTTACCGGATGGTACTCGATCGTACAGTCATAATCTTTCAGCAGCTCCAACCATCTCCGTTGTCTCATGTTAAGCTCCTTCTGAGTGAATAGGTACTTTAGGCTCTGGTGGTCGATGTATATCCGACACGTTGCGCCGAATAGATAATGTCTCCAGATTTTTAGAGCGTGAACCACCGCTGCCAACTCCAAATCATGGGTAGGGTAGTTTAACTCATGAGTCTTTAGCTGCCGGGATGCGTAGGCGATAACCTTGCCAGTCTGCATCAACACGCAGCCCAAACCTTGTAGTGAAGCGTCACTAAAGACCACGAATTCTCCACTGTCATCAGGCAATGCAAGGACAGGTGCAGTGGTCAATCGATCTTTCAACTCTTGAAAACTCCGATCGCACTGCTCGTCCCAGATAAACTTTACTCCCTTCCGAGTCAAACGAGTCAATGGTGCAGCAATTTTGGAGAAACCCTCCACGAATCTCCGGTAGTAACCTGCTAATCCGACAAAACTCCGCACCTCAGTCACTGTTGTTGGTCTAGCCCAGTTGGTCACCGCTTCTGTTTTCTGGGGATCCACGCAAATCTCATCCGTTGATATCACGTGTCCCAGAAAACCAATACTGCTTAGCCAAAACTGACACTTGCTCAGCTTGGCGTACAACTGCTCTTGTCTCAGCTTCTCCAACACCAACCGTAGATGTTCCTCATGTGCTCGGGCACTCCTCGAGTACACCAAGATATCATCGATGAACACATCACGAATTTATCCAAGTAGGGTCGGAAGACCCGGTTCATCAGATCCATGAATGCTGCTGGAGCATTCGTCAACCCAAAAAGCATAACCAGGAACTCGTAGTGTCCATAACGAGTTCGAAAAGCAGTTTTCGGAATATCCTCCTCCGAACTCCTCAGTTGGTGATACCCAGACCGCAAATCAATTTTCGAGAAGCACTGAGCTCCCCGCAACTGGTCAAAAAGGTCATCGATCCTAGGTAGAGGATACTGATTCCTCAGTGTCACCTTGTTGAGTTGCCGATAGTCAATGCACAAACGGAGACTTCCCTCCTTCTTCTTTACGAACAACACTGGTGCTCCCCACGGTGAAGTACTTGGTCGGACATATCCCAATTCCACCAACTCCTGCAACAGAGTTTTTAGTTCTCGTAACTCGGCTGGCGCCATCCGGTATGGTGCCTGGGATATAGGTCGGGTACCAGGGAGTAGTTCAATAGTAAACTCGATCTCCCGCGATGGCGGTAATCCAGGTAAGTCTTCCGGGAACACATCCGGAAACTCACGTACCACCGGTATCTCGTCGATACCTGGAGTATCAACCTGATCCGACACGACGTGCGCCAGATAACCCTGGCATCCCTTCCGTAGAAGTTTGGTAGTAGTAAGTGAAGAAATCACTTCAGGAGGCGAACCGTCACATTCCCCCTGGAAGATAACCTCCGGCAAACCCGGGCTTCGCAGAATCACTTGCTTGTTACAGCAATCGATGAGCAATCTATGCTCCGATAGCCAATCCATCCCTAAGATTATATCGAAGTCGTGGATATCTAGAATAATTAAATCCGCTGGTAAATCCACATCCTCAATTCTTACCGGGCACCTTCGAATCACCTGATTCACAAGGTACACGATGCCCATCGGGCTGCCAACACCCATTTCACAATCTAAGGCTGATACCACACAATCAAGCATACCAGCACAACTCTTCGAAATAAAAGAATGTGTAGCCCCCGCATCCATCAATACACGTACAAGAAGGTTTAGGATATGTAGTGTACCTGTAACCACGCCTGGGGCGGTCCTCGCCTGCTGCTGGGTCATTGCAAACACTTGAGCCCTAGGCCCTCCATTCCGTCCGCGCCCGCGCGCGCCACGCCCAGCACCACGGTCACCTCCCTGACCGCGACCTCCATTAGTGTGGGAAGCCGTGCTCTGCACCACACTAGAGCCCCCAGCGTCGTTACTTTTGGACAACAGCGGCCAATCACAGGCATAGTGGCCCTCCTCTCCGCAAGCAAAACAGATTACCGGCCTCGGCCTATCCGAATGCCCACCAGAAGCACCGCTCCATGACGAACGCTGCCCGGAGTTGTATCCTGATCCTCTGCCCTGAGAGCCTCCGCGTCGACCTGACCAGCCACGACCCTTGAAGGATGAGGGTGTCCCCCTGTAGCCCCCTCCCTTGTTGTTCTTCTGGCATGATGGCCCACGGTGTGGGCGATCCTGACGTCGCCCCTCGCCCGAAGGCTGTCGTGTCTGGTGTGTCGCCAGACTGGCCTCGACACGCACCGCAGCGTCGACCATATCTCTCAGTGAAGCATGAGTAGCAGCAGTCACACTTGGCCGGATTTTCCCTCGGAGTCCAAGCTCGAACCTTTGGCATTTGTCCTCCTCCGTGCTCACGAATGATGCAGCTGGTTCCGGCGTTTTTCCTCCACCATTCAAGACGTTGGTTTCCAACAGTCATGGGCAGATTACTCCTTGTTTACTCATGTTAAAGGTAATTCTATCACTGTGGTGTTATTATATGTTGATGATATGGTCATCACAGGGAACAATGCAGAGGAAATACGAACTCTCAAGGATTTACTCAGCAATAACTTCCGAATTAAGGATTTGGGGCCACTAAAGTACTTCCTGGGCATTGAGGTTGCTCGTTCTGAAGCTGGAATTTCTATTAATCAGCGGAAATACACATTGGACATCGTAGAAAGTGCAGGTCTCCTTGGTGCCAAACCTACAAAAGTTCCCATGGAAACTGACTCGGCTTTTCCCTCCACCGACAGTGCACCTCTTAAGGACCCTACTCGTTTTCGAAGACTAATAGGGAAGGTGATTTATCTGACCATTACCAGGCCTGACATCACATTTTCAGTTAACACTCTGAGTCAATTCATGCAAGAGCCCAAATTGCATCACCTTAAGGCAGCTCACCATCTCCTCCACTATCTTAAGCAAGCACCCGGACAAGGTCTGATGTTCTCCTCTGAAAATCAATTCAAACTAATTGGCTTCTGTGATGCGGATTGGGCTAAATGCCCCACTACTCGGAGGTCCGTAACAGGATATTGTATATTCCTTGGAAATTCTCTTATAGCATGGAATAGCAAGAAACAACATACTGTGTCTAGATCCTCAGCTGAAGCTGAGTACCGGTCAATGGCTGCAGCTACCTGTGAACTCACATGGTTAAGATACTTATTGTAGGATCTGCGTGTAACTCATCCAGAGCCAGCAAACTTATTCTGCGACAACCAAGCTGCACTGCACATTGCATCGAACCCTGTTTATCATGAGAGAACCAAGCACATCGAATTAGACTGCCACACAGTTCGTGAAAAGATCCAGAGCAAAGAGATTCATACTGCATATGTGCCAACAGGTAGCCAAATTGCTGATATGTTTACCAAGGTTTTAAGGGCACCTCTTTTTCATAGACACCTATGCAAATTGAGTGTTATTGACATACACATTCCAACTTGAGGGGAAGTGTTAAAGGAAACCAAATAGTCAATGATCCTGCTGAGATATGATTTGTAGAGATTATAAGGATGTATCAATCTTCGCATATTCTTAGGCTAGTTTACCCAGAATAGCTTGATCTTCTTGTATAAAGCTAACACTCATGTACCCATATTGACAGATAACAAATACACAGATATTCAAATCTGTATAGCTTGAACTATAAGGACTTTGACATTACAGTCAATAGCTTTGGGCAGAATAGCTATCAACAAGGAAGGGTTTATGGATTGAAGCACTTCGGTTACAATTTTGATAGGCTGGTGAGGGTGAAGACTGCTGTTGATCCAGAAAATTTCTTCCAAAATGAGCAATGCATACCGCCTTTTCCGAGCTCTCACTTGGATGCTGTTAATGGCGGGTCAAGTTCCAGCATATCAATGGGCAAGCTGAAGCTACTGGTTTTGCTGATATTCTTGTTTATTTATTTCTAACTTTGTTATAAGTTTTGCTTGAGTAACAAGAAACTAGAGATTTGTGCTTGTCCCCTTTAGAAAAGATAGAGAGCATTACATATTTATCAAAATAATTAGATAGTATTACACTGTTCAGAGATAGAAATTCATATTCTCCCCCTTGATTCATTCGCAGGGAAAGTTTGGAACTTTCATATCCTAACAACAGAGCTCACTTTTCCTCCGACCAAGATTTCTTTACCTTGGTATTGCCGGCGGCACCACGACTATGACAATCCGTATTACAAAAAATACTTTGTGAACAAGCATGGAGCATACATACCTTAACCTGAAGTCCCCCCATCTCTTCTCTCCCTCTATTAAAAAGAATTTCACGTCTCCCTATTTCTTCTATTTTTCACAGAACAATTTAAAAAGAACAGAAGTGTATATAACCGCAGGGAGACCATAATTACATATTCCAATGAAGCTATTTTGTTTGCGTGTTTTGTGATATTTCCAGAGCATGGCGGCCTTTGCACGTCACACTACAGTCGCAAGGCTTTGTTTCTCCTGTCTTGCTCGCAGAATCCTTCATCTTCATGCACCAACAATGCCAGAGGCCCAAGGAACAACAAGTGGTGCAGATGGATGGGAGTTTCGGTATGAATCAGGATACTTATCCTTAAAATTAAGTTTAGGCGTTTCTGCCTGCATTTTTAACCAATGAACACAATAAATATTGACGAATCTGCAACTTAAGTTGTAAACTGTCATTGTAAGGAAAGGGTTGTTAAATGCTTACGTATTTAAGCCAGCACTCTCCAAGCTTATGCACATAGATATCTGGGGAATGGCAACCGGTTTCAGATGGGCAATAAACCCATATATTACATCTCTTTTCATTCGGCTTGGCACGTTTAGCTTGATCCAAGCAAGCCTGGCAACAATCGGCTGCACTATCTTTGTGGTGGTTAAGCCCCCATCTTACAGCAGCACCATCATAATCTGTATGAACTTCAGCATGGCATTCAGATGGAACCGGCCTGCCGGGCAGAATTTGATCTTCTGTAGACAAATAAAATAATATGTACATCAGCACATGCAATAAGTTTCTACCAGACAAAAGAGTAAATATCTCAAAACTAGCAGGCAAATATCATGACTTTTCCTATTTGTTGTACAGGAAAAAAAAAAGGTGAATTGGGAGTTTTCAAATAAGTTAGAGAGAAGGGTGGGAAGCAGAAATTGATTAATTACCTAACTCATCCTCTTCTTCACCCTCAGGCTTATCGTTATGTTCCTTGTTAACAATTTCATCAGGTATCCAAAGGCCAATATCTTCCAATAGCACTGTCCAATCAGACTCCAAAGCTTTTACTAGCATTTCTATAG
This sequence comes from Prinsepia uniflora, assembly GCA_032719365.1. Taxonomy (NCBI): domain Eukaryota; kingdom Viridiplantae; phylum Streptophyta; class Magnoliopsida; order Rosales; family Rosaceae; genus Prinsepia; species Prinsepia uniflora. The sequence continues at coordinate 71,388,044 of CM064862.1, forward strand.
AAATAAAAGTCAGAATATCACACTAGAAGTTTCGATCAAAACAATGGTATTACGGTTCGTAGGAGAATAAGATTACCTTACCCCAAAAAGAAACACGGTTCACAAATAATGAACATACCTGCTTCCTCATGAACAGTTGAATTTGAACTCCTAGTCTCAGTGACTAACTGCTTAGCTTCTTTTAATTTCTCCATGCACCATCTTTCAACAAATGCTGTTTATTGAAGCAAAGAACATCAGAATGATAAGTTGATAACAAGCAGAAATGAGCCGACCAAAAAGAAAGTGAATTATATAACACATAGTTTGTAACCTTTCGCTCATTAGACTGTCATATTTGTCCAGTTTTATTACTAGCAGCTCATAAGTGCTTGTAAATACGGGAATTATACAAACTTCAAGTACATCGATCCAAAATGGGTAAAATTTCAAAATAACTGATGGGAACAGCAATTTAGAAGGAGAAAATGAGCGGGATTGTATGCAATCAAAGTCTGAAATGAGCTGGGGAAAGTTTTCCAGCATATCATTGTTAAGCAGAATATGTTATAAGCTTGTAATGTACAAGTAAAAGAAGCACTCAATACGAGGGCAACTTGAAAGACTTTAAGCTTAAACAAAACATGTCTAAGTATTAAAGCACACAAGATGGGTACAGTACATTTGTAAGCTATGGCCAATCTTACTGGAAAAAGACTATTCTAAAAAAGACGAGCAAGAAGTAATTTGCTATCAATAACAAATCTATGTCACATGATAAGTACAGTAAGCCACAAGTTACTAAAACAAGAGTTATCCAAGGCTACCACACACTACCCAACCAAAAAGAGAAAAAAGGCACTAAAAAAAGCCATGTTAAACTAAAAGTTTCTAAATATATTCTGTTACAATATAGCGCATAAAAAAATCAAGAGTATGCCTAAAATAAGCCCTTTGCACTTGAGCCCCTTCTTAATGGTTTGTCAAAAAAAAAAAATCTAAAGGAAAGTACCATCCTGCCAGAAAGCAATTTCGTCCTCGAGACAAAACAGACAACATAACTTTCTTTCGGGATCATCTTCATGTAAGATCTACCTAAACCTCATTTTGACTCGAATTCTTTCATTCAATCCTAAACTTGTAGTTTTCTTTCTGAAAGAATACATCGGATCACTTCCCTTAGACAGCTGAACCAGGAGCGGAAATATAGGAAGCAGGAAACCTACCATATGATGATACAAGATCACAGGTGTCATATGAGAGAGAAGATAGAATAGGAAAACATGCTCAAGAAACTAATTAACTTAGGAGTATCACATAAAAAGCCCAATGAATAGAAATTTAACCAAAGCTGAGAAATCTTTGGATTTCTCCTTTACTGAAATCTCAAGGTACATTTATTCCCTCCTTAATGTGACAGTATGAGAGAACCACTCCAATGAAACTTTCAATAATTTTAGGGCTTGAAATCAATGTTGAGAATTTAGTTTCAGAAAGGTCAAACACTAGAACTCTACAAAGATGAAAACATAAATTTGCAATCACATCTATAGCAAAGTATGAGTTGACATTGCAGGACTATTAATTATCCTTGTGCAAAACAAAGACTGCATTGAAATACAGATAACAGAAAGTGGAATACAGATAACGGAAAGTGAAATACAGATAACAGAAAGAGATAAGCTAAAGAAACCAAATTAAGTGCACTGACCTCTCTGCTCAGTATTATTTGCTTTGGGCCTCAAGGTCTTCAACCTGTCAATTATCTCATTGGTTATCTTCAGTTTCAAAGGCTGTGGCAATTCAACCAAAAACTCCCTGGAAAGCTCCTTCTTTAGTGACTTTACCTTTCGAACATAACAGAGAGTCCTCCGTCAAATTAAAAATTCATGGCAAATTCCTCTACCAATTCAATCAAACAGATCTACCACCAAGCAACTCAAAAATGCATCTTACCAATCTAATCAGCTCAACGGGCTCAGCTGCTTTTCGAATCCGAACTGACTCCTCCATTTTCCTAATCTGATCCGGAGTGTATTCTAGAGCTGAACGAATTTACAAGAAAACATTCCCTTAATTCAACAAACATTTAACATTGAGCAACCCCAAAATTGGCAGCTGGGTTCTCACAGAAACACCTCAAACAGCTAGTGGGCAACAAGATTTAAACACAAAAATTATAAATGACCAGCCAGAGAAAGAGATAGAGAGAGACGTACTGGGTCGTGAATCTTTATCGGAGTAGATGTACAAAGAAGCGTAGAGTGAGCGAAGAACATATAGAGCAATAATAATGTTAAAGGAGCAAACGACGAGAGTAGTCTTCTTGTAGGAACAGCCCCATTTGGCTCTACCTTTAAATCCCCATTCTCCTATCCGAGCCATTTCTTCGTCTCTTCTCCTTCATTCCACCATATCCGCCTACGCTTTCACAGATCGATAATTACAATGGACAGATCAAAACCCAAAAGCCCAAAACTTTCGACAGCACAACCCGGGTCTTCTTGTGGCTATTCGAACGCAGCACTGAAATGAGTATTTTTTGTTTCTGGGTTTTTCTTGTCTCGCCTTATTTGCTGCGATTGTGTTAGATTAATGCAAAGCCGCTGGTATTTAAGATTTAGGAGACAATTAAAAAAAGCTGCCCGGATGAGAAATTATTGTAATAATAAGGATTAAAACTAATGATTAATGAACAATGAGGACCCTAGGGGGAATTATTCGGACAACCGATGTGTACCGATTATGGTGTTTTTCTCAGATGATTCCGTGATTGTTGGTGCTTGCTCGGTAGTGGTGGAAGCTTAATCAACCTATTTGTCTTGTCGCCTGTGCCTTGTGCTAACGTGCGCTGTGGGGTGGGGTACATATCTTTTCCAAATTTATATAAGCATAATGACATGAAGTGTATGAATATACACATTTTGTGTTTTATAAGTTTGATATATTTTATTGCACAATATTTCATATATTCTAGATTTAGTAGATTAAATGGACCTTGAATTTGAACATTTATCACACTTTCTATCATATACTCGTTATTCGCTCATTTAAGTACATGAAATGACCGAGTTGTGTCACTCAACTCTATTTTCGTCACAGATGTTAAGTTGTCGTGAAAAATAAGGGTAAATTGGGCTTTTTGACAAATTGACACACTTTTGTCATGTAAGACTATGTGAAAATGGAACTATTCATCTTCCTCCAAAATAAGAAACATGCAACTATTCATCTTCCTTCAAAAATCCAAATTTCTTCATTTTCACAGGAAAAAAAAAATTAATCCAAATCTTATATTTCAACAGAAAAATAAATCCAAACACGTGATTTTCACTCTTCATGATTTATGATTGGACATCAAAGATACTACCCTAATGTGACGAAAAATACAAGGATGAGGAAAAATCTATCATATGAGAGATCGATTTGGTTGAAGAAAATGAATAAACAAAGGAAATTCAGGAGAGGAAGCCACGCAATCAACCAAAACCAAGGAATTTGGTTTTTGAAATTTGGCGATTCGGGTTCGAAGATTGCCGATTTGGATTCTTGAAGAATCGTCGTCGTCTAACTCGTTTGCAGTACTCAGATCTTGAGTTTTTGGAGAGTTCCAATGCGAGGGGATAAAATCGGACCAAATTAATTTCAAAACCAGCAACTAATTTCGGACCATCATTAGAAGTTTATTTGATTGATTCAATAACAGGGTTAAAATTAAAAATTAAAGGCAGAAGGAAAACTCATTAAAAGTTTTCGAAAATCACTGCAGATGGATGTGCATGAAATTAGAAGATAAGGGTGCGAGAGATGACTTTGAAGCGGTGGACATAACTGGCACATATGCTGCCAGCCTTCAACCCAAGTTTAACATCATGTGGTCCTAAAATTAAGAAATCTCAACAAGACAAAAACAAGATGTATGTTAATTAATTATTTAATTAGGAACAAAAATAAGCAAAATCACTCCATTTGAAAAAATAAAAATAATAATATTGATGCCAAAATTAGGGAGCTTGAAAGGTGGAATTTGTAGAGTGTAATATCAAGAAGCCAAGCAGTAGCTTCAGCAGCTGCAACAACCATGTTGTTGTCAAGATGATCTTGTTCATGGATTTGGCCATCACGGCCGCCTACGGCTTTCCCGGTTGTGGAGGCAGCAACGACCGACAAAATTGGGAGGAACGATTGTATGCTTATATGGAATACATAGGTGAGAGAGGGAGAGCGAAAGAGATTGAGAGAGGGGGAGAGGCGAGAGAGGGAGAGAACAAGAGGCGGAGAGCACGAGAGGCAAAAGGAGAGAACGACAGGTTGTGGGTTTTGATGTTGTTGAAGACGAAGAAGAAAAATGTAGAAGTTACACAATTACCCTTTGTTAATTAATTGTATTTTAATCTACATAGGTGCCACATAAAAAAAATTTACATCAAAGGAAACGGTTGTAACGGAAATGGAGCTGAGTGATACAACTCGGCTGTTTCATGCAGTTAAGTGAAGCAATAACGAGTACATGGTGTAAAGTGTGACAAATATTTAAGTTTAGAGTGCATTTAGTCTAATAAGTCTATATTTTATTGCACAATAAATCAGAGAATGGGGAGAAGGAACACCTCTATTGTCAGGACCCACCCCGGTTTCACCCCGAAACCCGAGGTAAATCCCGCTCCCGTCTGACTCCCCGACGCCTTACTCAAGTAAAACTCACTCTAACCCAGTCAAACGCAGGAGTAATTAGACACAATGTCCCGAAGGTAGCATTTACAGAACATAGTACGAACATACAAAGAAAATAAAACCGTTAACTACACGCACACGGAAGCCTTTAATCTATTCTGGGAACTCTCACGTCACTTCTATGCCTCAGGCTCTGCCTCGACGTCAAGACCCCGCGCTAGCTCCACAACCTGGAGGGCAATTTAAAACAGAAAATGTGAGTGGACCAGAAAGTACAAAAAGTTCAAAACCACTTTATATGAAAACCAAGTTTAACCCTCCGTTTTGAAACCACATGCATAACCAACAGTTATAAACACATTTATAAAAGAATCATTCTTAAACATCATAAGAAACAGAAACACTATAAAATATCATAAGAAACCATAACATGAGTATCAGAAACCGTATCAAAACTATAACCACCAAATCATCATTTTCTCGATCAAACCTGCTGGATCTATCCGAGTCTTTAAACTCCCGAGTCTTTAAACTCAATCCAGGCCTTAATCATATCCGAGTCTTTAAACTCCCGAGTCTTTAAACTCAAGGCCTACGGGGGAAAATCAATATATATCCGAGTCTTTAAACTCCCGAGTCTTTAAACCCAATCCGGCCGGTCCCCCGTCACATATATATCCGGGTCTTTAAACCCAACATCCAGATCCAGCAAATCCAATCCCAAAACCATTTGAAAACCATTTACCAATCCACATCCAAACCCGAATCCGAAATCACTGGTCCGATGCTCTCCCGGCATCCAGAACCGTCATTCCGAACCCAAATCCGGAGTCCACTTTCCAATCTTAAAACCAAATTCCGATTAGTGAAATCCGATTCTAAAATCGAAAACTTTGATCATCGAAATCATGTTCCCAAAATCCACTTATAACCATTGAAAACCACTTATCATTTGAAATCCCAAAATCATAACTCGAAAAACATGTAATAATGCAAAACCAACCAAACATATTCGATAAACATAAAATCATGATTAAAAACCATAAGACAATTATAGAAAACAGTTATGCATGCTCGAGTTTAGAGAAGAGGTCCACTCACAGTACTGAGCCCTACTCGCGTCCCGAACGTCCAGCCCGTTCCTCGGCTTCCTCGGGAAATCCCGATCCTGTCAAACACCGTCCAAAAACATCACTAATACGTCTACAAACACTCACCTAAATTCCCTAAACAAAATCCCCGAATCGAAAACCGAAAACCCGGGACCCTAAACATTCTCCCTCGCGGAACTAAACTCAAACGACTTCCGATTAACCCGAAACCAACTCCATTGAACTCACCATGACTCCTAGACCAAAATCCATGTTGACCGTTTTCCCATCCGCCGCCGCACGCGCCCCCACGCGCCGCCCAAAGTGGCTGCGCGTGGCCCTCACGCGCTGCTACAGTGCACCTTCAACCTCACGTCGACCCGGTTCAACACAGTAGGCTACAGCTTGAACCGGCGTCAACGGTTCTCCGCCGTGCCTGCACTAAAACACCTCCTTCCTTCTCCTATAGCTTCGTCCAACCTTACTCTAAGCATCCCCATCCTCCAATCACCTCGACACAGCCTCCTACCCGTCGTCTTAAGCTCGAAATCAAACCTCCCCAAAACTCTGTTTCACGATCCGACCACCCAGCTCACCACCCTTCACGGTGGCGACACCAGACGGTCCCTAAGACCTCAATGAACCCAGACCAACCTTCCTACACCGTCGACTCACCCCCAAATTCGTCGACTTACCGTTCGAAGTTCACTGCCGAAACAGGGTAAAAGCGACCCATCTTCGACTGGGCTCCGCCGTGTACGGCCCCGTCACGGCGACCACCCTAATCGACACCTAGGACCTCCCTGATCACTACCCTAACCTCCAATCCTCTCGACTCTCAGCTCAGAGTCACGACTTTCCAAATGAAATTCCACGGGAAAACAGAGCAGGAAGACTTACCCTTCGATTGCAGCTCCGCCGTGCGCACTGCCGCCTACCACGGTGGTCGTTGGACTCCCTGCAACCTCCTCAGCCTCTCCTTGTCTTGATTTGAACCGCCTCACGGCGTAGCCACCACCAAACGTTCACGACCTCCCTGTTTCCCCCAATTCTTCTCCTCACCTCCGCCGTGCCGCCGTGCACAATTGCACCGCCAAAACACGACCAGCAGCTCCTCCTTGCTTCACTGTCACTCTCACAACTCACCAGTCACTCACCCTTGCACCCAGATCGGTCGATTTCCCCTCAAGCTCTCACTCTGTTTCTCTGTGTATCGAAGGACTGCACGGTTGCACGAGTGCACCCCAATTATTTGGGACCGTGTACACACAGAAGAACACCCCAGAACCCACTACACAATTGCCATGTGTCACAATCCAATCCATCCTCATCTCACCTGATTAACTCCAGCCGTCCATTCCTTCTCTCTCTGCACAGATCCCCATAAACCCAAAAAGACTAAAATACCCTTCTGTTTAACGCATTTTTACGGTTTTACCGAAACTTCCTAGACCCGTAACTCTCGCCTCATAAGTCCGATGAACACGTGCCGCCTGTCATCGAACTCAGGACGACAAGAACTATCTAACCATCCTAGGTCAACCTACCAAAACTCGATTATACAAAAAGTCAACTTTTCCCCCTACTTTACCCAAATTACGGTTAAGCCCTCAGCCTTCCGAGCATCACAACTTCCTCCTCGGATGTCGGAATCGGGCGTGCCACCAGCCTAAGGATTCGTGACAACCTAAATTACGTCCTGGTCACTGGTCAATCCCCAATTGACCACCCGAAATAAAAGTCAACATTTTTGCCCGACCCAGGGGCAAAATCGTCATTCTAGGTTCCCGGACCCCTCGGGACCACCTAACCCCTGATTAACCTTACTAATCGCACCTTAATCACTCTACTAATCCCAATTCTCGGGACTGGTTGTTACAATCTACCCACCTAAAAAGAATTTCGTCCCCGAAATTCCACAGCTAGTCCCCGTCACCTATGGTCTCCTAACCGGTAAAGAACAGCCTCTCCTAGGTTTCCTGTCTATCATCTCCACCTTGGGTATTTCACTCCATCCCCAACTACTGTCACCACAGCCAACCCTAGCTATGTAACAACTACATGGTGTACGCAAGGGAAACTCTATGAACAGAAAACAAAGGTATTATAAAATACCTCATTTCACAATACCCGACAGAAGTCATAGAGTACATCCTCGTATACAACCACCCATCTCCCTCGGCTGCTAATCCGGCCACGGGCGGACTAACTCCACAAAGTCCTAAAGGCAAACTCTAGCTTGTGGGTTCTCTCCTTCCATAGACTCAGATCGATCAGTTATAGTCACTCCTTTCCTATACTTCCCGTTAACCTACGACGGAACTTATTGTACACTCCAAGTCCTCTAGGAAAACTCCTAGACTCTACCCCGAAATCTAACAACCAAACCAACAGAACAACCAAAAGTGAAACAAGTACCTGTCCCCACATCTGGTATCGACTGACCCTCCTGCTGAGTCATCGAGAACACCCGGGCCTGAGATCCTGACGCTCTACCACGTCCCCTCGAACTACTCGTTTCTGTGCCACCACCTCCTCTAGTGCCCGCTGTCCCTGATGCTGTACTCTGTCCGGACTCCGCTACTCCTCTGCCTACACCACCTTCCTGTGGCAACAGTGGACACTCACGTCGGAAATGACCTCGCTCCCCGCAGTAGAAACACACATTCCAGCCTGGTCCACTGCTCGGTCTCCCTGTGGACGCTACCGATGTCACACTCGCTTGCGGAGTCGGCGGTGCTCGGTAACCCCAAAATCCTGAACTCTGGGCACTACCAGGCCTACCAAAACGATCATCGCCCGACGAGGACGATCCACCGAAATTACTTCTTTTCGGTGTCTGCTGACTCGAAACTCCAGGAATAGATAGTTCCCGGCGTCGCACCGGCAAACTAGCCTCCACTCGTACCGCAGCATCCGACAAGTCTCGGAGGGTAGCAAAAGATCCAGCTGTCACTACGGCTCGAATCTCACCTCGCAAACCCAACTCAAACCTACGGCACTTCTCGGCTTCAGTGGCCACAAAAGCAGGAGCAAACCGAGACAACATCTGGAACTTCCGTTCATACTCTGCCACGGTCATATTCCCCTGCTGGAGCTGCAGAAACTCCGCCTCCTTGGCATCACGGAAAGAACGAGGATAATACTGCTCCAGAAACCGTTCCCTGAACGTCTCCCAGGTCACACTATGGACATCCCAACCGGACAACTCAAGGGTATACCACCACTCGTACGCCGCACCATCCAATAAAAATGCAGCCAACAATACGCGCTCCTCCGGCGGACAATGCATCACCGCAAAAATCCGCTCAAGTCGGGTAATCCACCTCTGGGCTTCCTCAGGATCGGCCCCACCACTAAAAGTAGTAGCCCCGAGCCGCTGGGCTCGCTCAATCGTGGCACTCTCCGTCTCTCTGGCTACTTCTTCAGGTTGTGGAGAGGGTCTACGTCTCGGAGGCATCGTCAACCGCACGCTGAAAGAGGCATAGAAGTAGTCAAACAACTGAAACACAACCTCACAAACCGACAGACCCAACAAACTCGACAAACCTATGCTCTGATACCAATTTGTCAGGACCCACCCCGGTTTCACCCCGAAACCCGAGGTAAATCCCGCTCTCGTCTGACTCCCCGACGCCTTACTCAAGTAAAACTCACTCTAACCCAGTCAAACGCAGGAGTAATTAGACACAATGTCCCGAAGGTAGCATTTACAGAACATAGTACGAACATACAAAGAAAATAAAACCGTTAACTACACGCACACGGAAGCCTTTAATCTATTCTGGGAACTCTCACGTCACTTCTATGCCTCAGGCTCTGCCTCGACGTCAAGACCCCGCGCTAGCTCCACAACCTGGAGGGCAATTTAAAACAGAAAATGTGAGTGGACCAGAAAGTACAAAAAGTTCAAAACCACTTTATATGAAAACCAAGTTTAACCCTCCGTTTTGACCGTTTTGCCCCTGAGGGGGGGGGGGGGGGGGGGGAAAGTTGACTTTTACCTCGGGAAGTATTTAGGACTTTGATACGTGACCGTGACGTAGTTTAGGACGTCACGAGTTCATAGGCAGGTGGCACGTTCGATTCCGACGTTCGAGGAAGAAGTTGTGACGTTCGGAAGTCGAGGGGCATTTTGGTAATTTGACCATTTGGGGGGGCAAATGTTGACTTTTGACCCGGGAAGTCCAACGGACGAGGGCCAATGACCGTTACGTAGGTCTCGTCGATACGAATCCGTAGACAGGCGGCACGCTGAAATCGGACTTACGACGAAAAAGTTATGGTCAAGAACGTAACCGAACTAACCGAGACTCGGAACTTAAAATAATAATAAAATAGTATAATCTGTTTTACTTTAACCCAATCAATCTGGACCCTTGATGAGTGACACATGTCACTCATCTACCCCATCCACATCATCCCCAACATTCTGGATCTTGGTCTGCCATGGGATTAATTAAATGGTTTAATTTCCTTAAATCCTCACCCTTCACTCTTCACTCAGAATCAATCTCAGCCATCCATTCTATTTCTCCTTCTGTTCTTAAGCCATCAGAGACTCACTTCTTCATTTTCATTTCTTCCTTCAAACCGTGCAACCTCCCATTCTCTGCACAAACACATCAGCCATCACACCACCCCTCAGCCTCAACCCACACACCAGCCTACATCTCAGCCACCTCCAAACGACCATCACCACCACCACGGACGGCGGAGCAACCCGGAAAACCCACAAACCCGTGAGGACCCGTGCAGCCCAAAATCATCAAACCATCCAAACCACGACGTCTGGACTCGAACCAACCTAGGGCTAGGACCTTTGTGACCTCTGGACGGCGTAGGACTGGACTGGGCAGCCCACGGCGGCGACACGGCGGCGGTAAGCCTGCAAACCCGTGATGGCCGATTTTCCTTCCCTGCCTCAAACCGTCCGTTTTTAACGTTGCATTTGCTTGGTTGTTTTTGAGACTTAACCTAGGAGACTAGACGAGTGTTTTGGACCTGAGTTGGTGGCTGGAAACGTGACGGCTCGCCGGAGAAGACGAACCAGAACCGGCAGCCATTTCCCCGTCGTTTTTCAGGTGATTCCTTGATCTTAAAATCCAGTTTTGATCACACAGAGCCATAGAACATGTTCATACGAGTCCATAGGAACAAACCCCATCGATTTTGGTGGCCGGAATCACGATCTGTGATCGGGTCGAACCGTGGGTCTGCGGTGACCCGATTCGCAGACCCGATACTGTAGCTGATGACGTCATCATGCTGACGTCAGCAGTGACGTCATGATGACGTCATCATGTCAGAATATTGTCAGACCAGGGACCAATGGGCTGTTGACACGTGTCCTCTGACACTGTCAGTGATGACGTCATGCTGACGTCAGCAGTGACGTCATGCTGACGTCAGCATCACTGTAGCACTGTTGACCAGAGGGTTGACCGGCGCGTGGGGGGCGCGTGTGAACAGTGTTTTGTGTGGGACCAGTGCCATTTTCAAGGTTTCGACGATACGGATCCAATGGCGGTGGTTTTGTGTCGATCGGAGATCGTTAAGTTGGTCAAATTAGGGTTTGATGCCTTGGGAAGCGTGTTCGGACGGCTTTCCCGGGCCGGTTTCAGTCTAGGGTTTCGTAGTTGTTTAGTAGGGACTTAAAGTGACCTTTACGTATGTTTTGGGCATGACAGGAATTGTACTTTAAACCTTGGATGGGGCTTTACGCTCGGGATTGCAGCGGGATTGTACTGTGAGTGGGCCTTTGATTTCACTAAACTTCGGCATGCATAACTGTTTTACTTTCTACTATATCTATATGTGATTTGAGTAAAAGTATCTGTTTATCTTGTGTATGATTTATGGCACGTATTACGATGTTTGGGCATGAGACCCGTCTGGTTGTTGATAAATGATTTGGAGTCATATATATGTATAATGGAACTCGATATTATCTGTGGTACTGCACTGTATAGATCTACCCTAGGATTCTATCTCCTCCGGATGTAGGTACACCGGAGCGGTCACGGCGCATTGCCTGTGAGGAGTCATTCTACGGAGGGACCGGACCGTAGAGTGACTCAGGAGCAGGATTGCTACTATTGGACGTCTGGGACGTCAGGCATCTAGAATTCCATGCTCGGACTAGGTTCGGGATTTGGACTCGGGATTGAGACCCCGGGTGGCACGCGTAGCCTTGAGACTATGACCTTATTGGGCGTCTGGGACGTCAGGCATCTGGGATGTCAGGGTTGGGATGTATAGTGCAGTGACTAAGATTATATTATGTTGATATTATTCTGCTTATGACTATATGGTTTTGTGGTTTTGATACTATGCATGTCTTTTCGGAAAACGGAGGGGAAAAGTTATATGTTTTCGAAATGGTAAACTACTTTGTAAACCTTGAGTTTCGGCCCACTCACCTTTGTTGTTTTACTACCCCTCCAGGTAGTGCTATCGAGGAGGAGGATCCCGAGGAGGAGGAGGAGGATCCCGAGGAGGAAGAGGCATAGGTTTACGTTGCGTACCTGAACCCTACTGCTGGGTAGGTTGGCACGTAGTGTGTCTAGAGTCGTGCTCAATAAACTGTATTCGGGAACCATCCCTTGTCTGACACTATTTGTATTTGAGTATTTGTGTGGTGTGCTATGTATGACTTAACTATGGATTTTCTTTATGCATTTTATCTTCGATAAGGGTATTTTTGGTATTTTAACGTCGGGTGTCAGACGGGAGCAGGGCACGTCCCGGGTGGTCCCAGGGGGATCGGGGCGGGTCCTGTCAACTTGGTATCAGAGCACTAGGTTGTGGTCAGCTTGCTAGACTAGTGGTCAGTACTTAGTTTAAATGATGTCAGTATCTAATCTATGCCTCTTAACAGCGGGTTATGCCTCCAAGGAGAATTCCTCAAACACGAACTGACGAGGAAATCGCGAGAGAGATGGAATGTGCTAGCATTGAGCGGGCTCAAAGGTTGGGAGCCACACCGTTCAGCGGGGGATCAAACCCCGAGGATGCCCATGAGTGGATTGCGAAATGGGAAAGAATCTTCACCGTGATGCATTGCCCACCCGGCGAGCGGGTGGTATTGGCGGCCTTCTTACTGGAAGGCGGGGCTTATTAATGGTGGCATGGTCTTGAGATGTCCGGGTGGACTGTTCACACCACCACATGGGAGGTCTTTCGTGCCCGATTCTTAGATCAGTATTACCCGCGTTCATTTCGCATGGCACGAGAGGCAGAGTTCCTGCGGCTGGAACAGGGAGATATGTCCGTGGCAGATTACGAGCAGACCTTCGGGAAGCTTTCCCGTTTTGCCGCAGCTTTCGTGAGTACTGAGGAGGAAAAATGTCAAAGATTTGAGTTGGGACTCCGAGGGGAGTTGCGGGCAAGTGTGACGGCTACTAGTTACGCGACTCTGAGGGACATGGTCGACGCTGCAGTTCGTGTCGAGGCCAGTCTGGCGGCACACCAGGCGCGACAATCATCAGGCGAGGGGCAGCGCCGGGATCGTCCACATCCTGGACCAACCGGCCCAAAGATCTCTAAGGGGGGAAATTACCGAGGAGCACCCTCATCTCTACGTGGTCGTGGCTGGTCAGGTCGACATGGGAACTCTCAGAGGGGCGAATCGAGATTCAGTTCTGGACAGCATCAGGCTTGGAGTGGTGCATCAGGAGGGTCTTGGGATGGACCGAGGACAGTTAATTGCTTTGCTTGTGGAGGAGCGGGCCACTATGCCCGAGATTGCCATTTATTGTCAAGGAACAACGAGACTAAAGGTGTTAGTGTGACACAGAGTTCGGCTTCTCACCCTTCCAGAGGCCGAGGACAGAGTGCTGAGCGTGGCGCGCGTGGGCGCGGACAGACTGCGGGACCCCGAGCTCGTGTTTTTGCAGTGACTCAGCAGCAGGCGAGGTCAGCCCCTGGTGTGGTTACAGGTACTCTTCATATCTCAAATATTGTTGTACGGGTATTAATGGATGCTGGGGCTACTCATTCTTTTATTTCGAAAAGTTGTGCGGGTATGTTAGATCGTGAGGTGTCAGCCTTGGATAGTGAAATGGGTGTTGGTACACCGATGGGCGTTGTGTACATCGTGAATCAGGTGATCCGGAGATGCCCAGTAAGGGTGGAGGATGTAGATCTGCTAGCTGATCTAATCCTGATGGATATCCATGACTTTGATGTTATCTTGGGAATTGATTGGTTGACTGAGCACGGTTCGCTCATCGACTATTGTAGTAGGCGGGTGATTCTGCGAAGTCCGGGTTTGCCGGAGGTTACTTTTCAGGGAGAGCGCGACGGTTCGCTACCTGAAGTAATTTCTTCACTTGCCGCTACGAAGCTTCTACAGAAGGGATGCCAGGGTTATCTGGCGCATGTTGTGACGACGAATAGTGATACTTCGGGTGCCGATGATATACCTGTGGTGCGGGAATTTCCGGATGTGTTCCCGGAAGATTTGCCTGGTTTACCACCACATCGGGAGATTGAGTTCACGATTGAACTACTTCCCGACACACGACCTATATCGCAGGCACCATATCGGATGGCACCAGCGGAGTTACGGGAACTGAAGATCCAATTGCAGGAGTTGGTGGACTTGGGATTCATCCGACCGAGTACATCACCGTGGGGAGCACCAGTATTATTTGTGAAGAAGAAGGAGGGGAGCCTCCGTTTGTGTGTGGATTATCGACAGCTCAACAAGGTCACGGTAAGGAACCAGTACCCCTTACCCAGGATTGACGATCTCTTTGATCAACTGCGGGGAGCACAGTACTTCTCGAAGATAGATTTACGATCTGGTTATCACCAGTTGAAGATTGCTGAAGGAGATGTCCCGAAGACAGCGTTTCGGACCAGATACGGGCATTATGAATTCCTTGTGATGCCTTTCGGCTTGACGAATGCTCCAGCAGCATTCATGGATCTAATGAATAGGGTCTTCCGATCTTATTTGGATAAGTTCGTGATCGTGTTCATTGATGACATCCTTGTGTACTCGAGGAGTGCTCAAGCTCATGAGGAACACTTACGTTCGGTGTTAGGGAAGCTGAGGCAGAACCAGTTATACGCCAAGCTGAGTAAGTGTCAGTTTTGGCTAACCAGCATTGGTTTTCTGGGACATGTAGTGTCAGCAGACGGGATTAGCGTGGATCCCCAGAAGACCGAAGCGGTGACAAATTGGGCTAGACCGACAACCGTGACAGAGGTACGGAGTTTCGTTGGTTTGGCAGGATACTACCGGAGATTTGTTGAGGGCTTCTCTAGTATTGCTGCACCGTTGACTCGTTTAACCAGGAAGGGAGTAAAGTTTGTTTGGGATGAACGGTGTGAGCAGAGTTATCAGGAATTGAAACGTCGGTTAACTACCGCACCTGTTCTTGCTTTGCCGGATAACAGTGGAGAGTTCGAAGTCTACAGTGACGCATCGTTGCAAGGTTTGGGTTGCGTGCTGATGCAGAATGGCAGAGTTATCGCTTATGCATCGAGACAACTAAAGACACATGAGCTGAACTACCCTACGCATGATCTGGAGTTGGCGGCGGTGGTTCACGCTTTAAAGATCTGGCGACATTATCTGTACGGGGTGACTTGCAGGATCTTCACCGATCATCAGAGTTTGAAGCATTTGTTCACTCAGAAGGAGCTGAACGTAAGGCAGCGACGGTGGTTGGAACTGATCAAGGATTACGATTGTACGATTGAATATCATCCAGGGAAGGCGAACGTTGTGGCAGACGCACTCAGTAGGAAGTCAGCAGGATCGATTGCACACCTGAGGCTAGTGTACCTTCCTTTGCTTGTGGAACTCCGAAGAGCTGGAGTTATGCTGGGAATGGATGAGCAGGGAGCTTTGTTGGCCAGTTTTCATGTACGACCTGTGCTCGTCGATCGGATTATCGAGGCACAATTGGAGGATCCGACACTTTGTATCTACAGGATCGAGGTCGAAGCAGACGAGAGGCAGGACTTTACTATTCGACCAGATGGAGCTCTGGTGAAACTGGGCCGTTTGTGTGTTCCTGCAGTGGCAGAGTTACGGGAAGAAATTCTCGAGGAAGCCCACAGTTCGGCTTATGCCATGCATCCGGGAGGTACAAAGATGTACCGTACCCTCCGGGACCACTATTGGTGGGCAGGAATGAAGAAGGATATTGCAGTGTTTGTGAGCAGATGTTTGACCTGTCAGCAGGTCAAGGCTGAGCGGCAGAGACCGTATGGAGCAATGCAACCGCTTCCGATTCCCGAGTGGAAGTGGGACCACATTACCATGGATTTTGTCTTCAAGTTGCCAAGGACTCAGAGGGGATGCGATGGAGTTTGGGTGATTGTCGACCGATTGACCAAGTCAGCTCATTTCTTACCAGTACAGGAGACATTTAAGCCAAACCGACTGGCTCAGCTGTTTGTGAAAGAGATCATTCGACTTCATGGTACGCCGGAGTCGATAGTGTCTGATCGAGATCCGCGTTTCACATCTAGGTTCTGGCGAAGTTTGCAGAACGCCTTGGGTACAAACTTACATTTCAGTACAGCGTTCCACCCACAGACCGATGGGCAGTCAGAGAGGACTATCCAGACACTGGAGGACATGATGAGGTCTTGTGTACTGCAGTTTCAGGATTCGTGGGATACTCATTTGCCTTTGATGGAGTTCGCATACAACAACAGTTATCAGGCAAGTATCGGGATGACACCCTACGAGGCACTGTATGGCCGACAGTGCAGGACACCTATCTGTTGGATGGAGGTAGGAGAGCGAGCAGCTTTAGGACCGGATTTGATGGACATGACCCAGGAAACAGTTCGAATCATCAAGGAAAGATTGAAGGCAGCACAAGATCGCCAAAAGAGCTATGCGGATCGACGAATTCGAGACTTGGAATTCGAGGTTGGAGATTTTGTGTTCCTTAAGTTATCTCCATGGAAGGGAATTATCCATTTTGGCCGACGCGGGAAGTTGAGTCCACGTTACTTTGGACCGTTCGAGATCATTGAGAGGATTGGACTAGTGGCATACCGGTTGGCATTACCTCCAGAACTTGCCAGAGTGCACGATGTTTTCCATGTGTCCATGTTACGGAAATACCTACGGGACGATTCACATGCCTTGCCGGAACAACCAGTAGAACTGATGACTGATCTGAGCTTTGAAGAGAAACCAGTGCAGATTCTGGATCAGAAGAACAAGGTTCTGAGAAACAAGACGATTCGGTTGGTGAAAGTGCTATGGAGGAACCATGACGTCGAGGAGGCGACGTGGGAACCCGAAGACTTGATGAGGGAGCAGTACCCGTTTTTATTCGAGTAAATTTCGAGGACGAAATTTCTGTAAGGTGGGTAGATTGTAACGACCCGAACTTTCGTAATTATTATTTTATTGTAAATTGACCGTTTTGCCCCTGAGGGGGGGGGGGAAAAAGTTGACTTTTACCTCGGGAAGTATTTAGGACTTTGATACGTGACCGTGACGTAGTTTAGGACGTCACGAGTTCATAGGCAGGTGGCACGTTCGATTCCGACGTTCGAGGAAGAAGTTGTGACGTTCGGAAGTCGAGGGGCATTTTGGTAATTTGACCATTTGGGGGCCAAATGTTGACTTTTGACCCGGGAAGTCCAACGGACGAGGGCCAATGACCGTTACGTAGGTCTCGTCGATACGAATCCGTAGACAGGCGGCACGCTGAAATCGGACTTACGACGAAAAAGTTATGGTCAAGAACGTAACCGAACTAACCGAGACTCGGAACTTAAAATAATAATAAAATAGTATAATCTGTTTTACTTTAACCCAATCAATCTGGACCCTTGATGAGTGACACATGTCACTCATCTACCCCATCCACATCATCCCCAACATTCTGGATCTTGGTCTGCCATGGGATTAATTAAATGGTTTAATTTCCTTAAATCCTCACCCTTCACTCTTCACTCAGAATCAATCTCAGCCATCCATTCTATTTCTCCTTCTGTTCTTAAGCCATCAGAGACTCACTTCTTCATTTTCATTTCTTCCTTCAAACCGTGCAACCTCCCATTCTCTGCACAAACACATCAGCCATCACACCACCCCTCAGCCTCAACCCACACACCAGCCTACATCTCAGCCACCTCCAAACGACCATCACCACCACCACGGACGGCGGAGCAACCCGGAAAACCCACAAACCCGTGAGGACCCGTGCAGCCCAAAATCATCAAACCATCCAAACCACGACGTCTGGACTCGAACCAACCTAGGGCTAGGACCTTTGTGACCTTTGGACGGCGTAGGACTGGACTGGGCAGCCCACGGCGGCGACACGGCGGCGGTAAGCCTGCAAACCCGTGATGACCGATTTTCCTTCCCTGCCTCAAACCGTCCGTTTTTAACGTTGCATTTGCTTGGTTGTTTTTGAGACTTAACCTAGGAGACTAGACGAGTGTTTTGGACCTGAGTTGGTGGCTGGAAACGTGACGGCTCGCCGGAGAAGACGAACCAGAACCGGCAGCCATTTCCCCGTCGTTTTTCAGGTGATTCCTTGATCTTAAAATCCAGTTTTGATCACACAGAGCCATAGAACATGTTCATACGAGTCCATAGGAACAAACCCCATCGATTTTGGTGGCCGGAATCACGATCTGTGATCGGGTCGAACCGTGGGTCTGCGGTGACCCGATTCGCAGACCCGATACTGTAGCTGATGACGTCATCATGCTGACGTCAGCAGTGACGTCATGATGACGTCATCATGTCAGAATATTGTCAGACCAGGGACCAATGGGCTGTTGACACGTGTCCTCTGACACTGTCAGTGATGACGTCATGCTGACGTCAGCAGTGACGTCATGCTGACGTCAGCATCACTGTAGCACTGTTGACCAGAGGGTTGACCGGCGCGTGGGGGGCGCGTGTGAACAGTGTTTTGTGTGGGACCAGTGCCATTTTCAAGGTTTCGACGATACGGATCCAATGGCGGTGGTTTTGTGTCGATCGGAGATCGTTAAGTTGGTCAAATTAGGGTTTGATGCCTTGGGAAGCGTGTTCGGACGGCTTTCCCGGGCCGGTTTCAGTCTAGGGTTTCGTAGTTGTTTAGTAGGGACTTAAAGTGACCTTTACGTATGTTTTGGGCATGACAGGAATTGTACTTTAAACCTTGGATGGGGCTTTACGCTCGGGATTGCAGCGGGATTGTACTGTGAGTGGGCCTTTGATTTCACTAAACTTCGGCATGCATAACTGTTTTACTTTCTACTATATCTATATGTGATTTGAGTAAAAGTATCTGTTTATCTTGTGTATGATTTATGGCACGTATTACGATGTTTGGGCATGAGACCCGTCTGGTTGTTGATAAATGATTTGGAGTCATATATATGTATAATGGAACTCGATATTATCTGTGGTACTGCACTGTATAGATCTACCCTAGGATTCTATCTCCTCCGGATGTAGGTACACCGGAGCGGTCACGGCGCATTGCCTGTGAGGAGTCATTCTACGGAGGGACCGGACCGTAGAGTGACTCAGGAGCAGGATTGCTACTATTGGACGTCTGGGACGTCAGGCATCTAGAATTCCATGCTCGGACTAGGTTCGGGATTTGGACTCGGGATTGAGACCCCGGGTGGCACGCGTAGCCTTGAGACTGTGACCTTATTGGGCGTCTGGGACGTCAGGCATCTGGGATGTCAGGGTTGGGATGTATAGTGCAGTGACTAAGATTATATTATGTTGATATTATTCTGCTTATGACTATATGGTTTTGTGGTTTTGATACTATGCATGTCTTTTCGGAAAACGGAGGGGAAAAGTTATATGTTTTCGAAATGGTAAACTACTTTGTAAACCTTGAGTTTCGGCCCACTCACCTTTGTTGTTTTACTACCCCTCCAGGTAGTGCTATCGAGGAGGAGGATCCCGAGGAGGAGGAGGAGGATCCCGAGGAGGAAGAGGCATAGGTTTACGTTGCGTACCTGAACCCTACTGCTGGGTAGGTTGGCACGTAGTGTGTCTAGAGTCGTGCTCAATAAACTGTATTCGGGAACCATCCCTTGTCTGACACTATTTGTATTTGAGTATTTGTGTGGTGTGCTATGTATGACTTAACTATGGATTTTCTTTATGCATTTTATCTTCGATAAGGGTATTTTTGGTATTTTAACGTCGGGTGTCAGACGGGAGCAGGGCACGTCCCGGGTGGTCCCAGGGGGATCGGGGCGGGTCCTGTCAGAAGAGGTCCACTCACAGTACTGAGCCCTATTCGCGTCCCGAACGTCCAGCCCGTTCCTCGGCTTCCTCGGGAAATCCCGATCCTGTCAAACACCGTCCAAAAACATCACTAATACGTCTACAAACACTCACCTAAATTCCCTAAACAAAATCCCCGAATCGAAAACCGAAAACCCGGGACCCTAAACATTCTCCCTCGCGGAACTAAACTCAAACGACTTCCGATTAACCCGAAACCAACTCCATTGAACTCACCATGACTCCTAGACCAAAATCCATGTTGACCGTTTTCCCATCCGCCGCCGCACGCGCCCCCACGCGCCGCCCAAAGTGGCTGCGCGTGGCCCTCACGCGCTGCTACAGTGCACCTTCAACCTCACGTCGACCCGGTTCAACACAGTAGGCTACAGCTTGAACCGGCGTCAACGGTTCTCCGCCGTGCCTGCACTAAAACACCTCCTTCCTTCTCCTATAGCTTCGTCCAACCTTACTCTAAGCATCCCCATCCTCCAATCACCTCGACACAGCCTCCTACCCGTCGTCTTAAGCTCGAAATCAAACCTCCCCAAAACTCTGTTTCACGATCCGACCACCCAGCTCACCACCCTTCACGGTGGCGACACCAGACGGTCCCTAAGACCTCAATGAACCCAGACCAACCTTCCTACACCGTCGACTCACCCCCAAATTCGTCGACTTACCGTTCGAAGTTCACTGCCGAAACAGGGTAAAAGCGACCCATCTTCGACTGGGCTCCGCCGTGTACGGCCCCGTCACGGCGACCACCCTAATCGACACCTAGGACCTCCCTGATCACTACCCTAACCTCCAATCCTCTCGACTCTCAGCTCAGAGTCACGACTTTCCAAATGAAATTCCACGGGAAAACAGAGCAGGAAGACTTACCCTTCGATTGCAGCTCCGCCGTGCGCACTGCCGCCTACCACGGTGGTCGTTGGACTCCCTGCAACCTCCTCAGCCTCTCCTTGTCTTGATTTGAACCGCCTCACGGCGTAGCCACCACCAAACGTTCACGACCTCCCTGTTTCCCCCAATTCTTCTCCTCACCTCCGCCGTGCCGCCGTGCACAATTGCACCGCCAAAACACGACCAGCAGCTCCTCCTTGCTTCACTGTCACTCTCACAACTCACCAGTCACTCACCCTTGCACCCAGATCGGTCGATTTCCCCTCAAGCTCTCACTCTGTTTCTCTGTGTATCGAAGGACTGCACGGTTGCACGAGTGCACCCCAATTATTTGGGACCGTGTACACACAGAAGAACACCCCAGAACCCACTACACAATTGCCATGTGTCACAATCCAATCCATCCTCATCTCACCTGATTAACTCCAGCCGTCCATTCCTTCTCTCTCTGCACAGATCCCCATAAACCCAAAAAGACTAAAATACCCTTCTGTTTAACGCATTTTTACGGTTTTACCGAAACTTCCTAGACCCGTAACTCTCGCCTCATAAGTCCGATGAACACGTGCCGCCTGTCATCGAACTCAGGACGAAAAGAACTATCTAACCATCCTAGGTCAACCTACCAAAACTCGATTATACAAAAAGTCAACTTTTCCCCCTACTTTACCTAAATTACGGTTAAGCCCTCAGCCTTCCGAGCATCACAACTTCCTCCTCGGATGTCGGAATCGGGCGTGCCACCAGCCTAAGGATTCGTGACAACCTAAATTACGTCCTGGTCACTGGTCAATCCCCAATTGACCACCCGAAATAAAAGTCAACATTTTTGCCCGACCCAGGGGCAAAATCGTCATTCTAAGTTCCCGGACCCCTCGGGACCACCTAACCCCTGATTAACCTTACTAATCGCACCTTAATCACTCTACTAATCCCAATTCTCGGGACGGGTTGTTACATCTATCTAGTGTTTCATTTTTTCCTTTATGAAAAGAGACTTTTTTTTTTCTTTCTTTTTCTAAATGAGGTTGCTAGAAATGTACCATTTACCTCTATCCCATCCCTTTCGATATGTTTGTATGAAATTACTTTGAGATCAACATTTCAATGAAAAATATGATAAATTTATTTAATCGGAATTTGAACATAGATAAATTAGCAACAATGGTAACATTTTCTATTTTTTTAAAAAAATTAATTACAAATTTTCTAATTTAAAATAATGATGATGCACCGTGAATGAATTTAGTCCGGATTTATTTGAATCCAACTTAGTATTTTTATTATAATTTTAAAATTATTCACAATAAGAGTAAGTCCCTCAAAATCTTACTCAAATTATAGACGTAACCAACTTAATTCGAAAAATTCTTGTAAAAACTCTCTAAAATATTTTTGAACCAAAAGATGAGTGAACAAATATTAATAACTTATAATTCGTGAGTTTCTTTTTTTCTTGTTGGTGATTCGCTTGTTTGGTTTTATTGTGATTTATGAGCTACACCCAATTATCCACCACCTGATGTGTACGTTTATGCAGTTTTTGTTGTCCTTCCAACCGATGAAAGATGTGTGATGATGTGCCAGTGCCACATATATATACTATTGTCGGCCAAATTTATTTCTTTTTAAATAGCTACAATACAATAAGCAACATAATATCACTGATTTATAATAAATGAAAAGCATCAAGGGCCCAAGGCTTCAAGCCTTTAAGTTTAAGCAATAAAATTTGTAAAGTATGTCCGTTCTTCAACCTATATTCATCACAACCATATTGAAATGAAGAAAAGCACACATAACCCCCAATCTGATTTTTTTTTTTCTTTTTTCAATGCTCATTCTTATTACCACATTTATAATCAAAGCGCAAAATTAAAAAGACAAACACTAAAATTAATAATAAATTTGGATAGATTAGAATATTCTCAACCAAAATCACTAAAGCAGATTTTTTTATATTTAATTTGGAGATTTTCAAATAAAATAGGACTCCAATAGTCTCTATTCTGCTCCCTACTTTATCAAAATTTCATTCAAATTCAAATATTTAATTTGAAATAAATAACAAAATATTTAAAATTTTCTAAAATAATGGACATTGCTAGAATAATTTTTTTTAAACAGTTTGTTAAAATAACTATCCGATTATTTTAATCAAAATTAAACTTAAATTTAGCAATTTAAAAACAAAGAAATTACCCATACTCTACTCCTATATTATTTGCTTGAATTTGCAAAACTCATTCACCAACGCCACGTTGCGGTGGTTTGAATAGAGCCACCATTCAATCATATTCAGTTGAGCATACATTTGTTTTTTCATTTTTCATGACAACTATATGATCCTACATAGAGAATTCATTTTGATCCTACAAACGTTATTAGTTTATTTGATATATACTGTAGGATGACGTTGTAAACTTGGGTTCTATTGAACAAATTTAGAGTACACAACTTTAATATTTAAGTGTTGAAGATATAAAGCAAACAAACACAATACTTGTATTTCACAAACAAAGTATTATTACAACACACACTACTCCCTTTATTTTCTTCTTGCTACAATTATATGCCCTCATTTTCTTTTCTCACATACAACACACTTCACTCTATCTTGGACTAAGCTTTTCCAAGCCACTTACACCTAGCTCCTTGCCGACTTCTACATTCCTTAAGAGTGTGGTTTTGTCTAGGTTGGTGTGTAAGTCGGTCGTTAACTTGATTTCCTTAGAGCTAGGGTTGAAAGTTTTAACAATACCCCTCAATAGCTGCTCAATTTTTCAACCACATTAAGTTGATGACGAAATTTTTTGAATTTACCGGTACTCAAACCTTTCGTGAATAATCTCCAATTTGATCATCTGTACCAATATGTCTCATTTCAGTCTCTTCTTGCAATACCTTCTCTCTGAAAAAATGCTATTATATCTTTACATGCTTAGTTCTTGCATGAAAAACTGATTTTCCTGCCAAATGCACAACTGATTGATTGTCATAGTATAGATGTACTCCATAATCCATCTCCTGGTGTAAATCACTCATCATCCTGTCTCAACCACGTGATCTCCTGAGTTGCCATTGTTGCTGCTCTATACTCTGCTTCAGTAGTTGATAGAGGCATTGTTGGTTGTCTTTTGCTACACCAAGAAATTTTTGATGAGCCAAGCTTTAATACATATCCAGTAGTTGATCGACGTGTGTCATGATCTCCTGTAAAGTCAACATCACAATATCCTACTAACTTGCAATCTTCCTTTTTCTTGTATAAGAGACCATAGTCAAATGTTTTCTTCACATATCACAATATTTGTCGAGTTGCTTCTTAGTGGGGTTTCTTTGGATTTTGCTTGTTTCGACTCATTACACCTACTACGTACGAGATACCAGGTCGTGTAAATGTTAAATAAATCAGACTACCTACAAATTATCTATACATCGTTGCATCTTTGAAGTCTTTGCCTTCATGTGCACACATCTTCACATTGGGCTCCATTGGTGTTGAGATTGGCTAACATTCAAGCATCCCAAATTTCTGTAACAGATATTTTGCATATTTATGTTGACATAGAAATATCCCTTCTTTTAAGCGATCGACCTCTAACCCCAAAAAGTGCTTCAATTTTCCAAGTTCCTTCATTTGGAAACAAACTAAAAAATTCTCCTTTGTGCATTGGATCTCTGCCTCGTTGTCACCGGTGATGATTAGATTATCCACATATACCAAAACAATAACTAATTTTCCTTCTTTAGCTTTGATGAATAAGTTGGAATCTGTAGGCATTACTGAACAACCACTTTGAGCTAGAAATTCATCAATATTACTCTCTTAGTGCTTGCTTCAATCCATAAAGTTCTTTTTTCAGCTTACACACGTATTCGAGATGAAATTTGTCCTCAAATCCTGTTGGTTGAATCATATAGATTTCTCGATCCAACTCCCCATGCATAAATGAATTCTTCACATCCATCTAATATTGGTTCCAATCTTTGTTAGCTGCAAGTGCAAGTAAAACTCTTACTGTTGTAATTTTTGCCATCAGACTAAATGTTTCATCATAATCTAGTCCATATTGTTGTGAGAAACCTTGAGCTACCAACCGAGCCTTGAATCTTTCAACTGATCCATCAGGGCGACTCTTTATTTTGTACATCCATTTATAAGATATGGGTTTCACATCTCTTGGCTTTTGCACCAAATCCCATGTCTCATTTTTCTCAAGTGCAGATATTTCTTCTTCTATATCTTTTATTCATTAGGAATGTCGTGATGATTCTTCATAGTCTCGGGTTCAACTTCTTCTTCTATTACGACTGCATTAGCGTACTTAGGATTTGGCCTTCGTATGCTTGTTGACCTCCTGAGTTGTGATTGTGGGGTTGACACTTCCATTTCACTAGGTCCAACATCCTTGGGTTGTTGATATACATCAGTCTGCCAAGGACTTTATACCACTTCCTGCGTTGTATCTTCACCAACGAGCGAATCTTCAGGCTCTTTTGAAATTGATTGAATTTTAGTAATTTTCTCCCCCATCTTCTCTTGCAATTTATCTTCAATTTCTCTTAAGTCTAGTAGCACATCATTTTCTGAGGACCATCATGAAGATGCTTCATCAAACACCACATCTCGTGATTTTTTGCACTTTCCACTCGTAGAATCACAACACTTCCACCCTTTTATTTAGTTTCCATATGTAACGACCTGTCCCGAATTTTGGGATTAGATTAATGAGTAATCGTGGATTAGCATGACTGATCGGGAATTAGTCGAGAGATTTCAAACGGACGGTGCGAAATGACAATTTTACCCCTGGGAAATGGGCGAAAAGTTGACTTTTGAACCGAGTGGTCAAATGGACTTTGACCGATGACAGTGATGTAGATCGGGACGACACGAGTTCGTAAACAGACAGCACGTCGAAATCGAATGTTCAACGGGAAAGTTACGGGTCTAAAATGGAAAACGGTACTATTGCATGTAAACCGAGGAAAACTAACACGTGGACTATTTTGATTGGGGAAGTTTCTGGAAGGACCCACCAGATGAGTGACAAGTGTCACCCATCTGATAGGCCCAGACCCCAATTAAATGGGTCATTATCCCCTTCATCGATCATTTTCTCAATTTTTTACCAGAACCCGTGAACCCTCTGGAACCCGTATACCCACTCCTACACTAGCCCCTTCAATCCTCATCTTCTGCATTTAGTGTGTGAATGAAAAAAAAAGACTGAAGTGAGACGATGATGGTGGTGCTAACGGTGTCGACCGTTATGCACGGTGCCCCAGTTCGGAGGTAAGGAACCGAAGCCCTATTTTAAATTCAAAAATAGTAGATTAGGTTTCGATGGTTTCTGACAATTTTGGTGGTTTGTATGAGGTCTCTGGAGGTGAGACGAACTCGTGGGACATGGAACCGTGGTCAGAGGTGGTCGGGATAGCGAGAACTAGGTGGAGGAAGTTAGCTGGTTTGATCATCGATCAGGAAGGTAATTTCTAGACTGGGTTTTCATATTTTGACCTCGTAGATCGATAGGTAGTGATAGGACGAGGAGACTGGGACAAATGGGATTGAAAAAGATGGAGAAATAAGGGAGAACCGATCTCGTCGGTTAGGTCGAACCGAAAACCAGTGAACTGGTCTGAACCGGGTTTGCTGGAAATTGAAGGTGACACTGTAGCAGGCGCGTGGGTTTCACGCATAGTGCCTTTGGGAGGCGTGTGAGGGCGCGTGGGCCCGTATTTCGAGGCATGATCAAGATGTAATTTCATTCTTTTGATGTAACGAACATTTTGGGATTGGTTTCGAGTCGATCGGACAATGTTTTGAGGTAGTTTTGGATGTCCGAAGGTTTATGGTTTATTTTGAATACGTTTAAAATTTCCAGAAAAAATTAGGGGGATTTAATGAGAGTTTAATTGAAGTGGTTAGTGACCTTCGAGTATGGTTTGGACAGGTCCAGAGGTTCTGATGATGGTGATTAGCCTCGGGAAGACTTATGGCTCGCATATCGAGGTGGTAACTAGTACGGTCTGTGAGTGGACTTTTATTTTCTAAATATGATGCATGCATAACTGTTTTATATGTTTTATATCTATGCTTTGAATGCCTTGAATACGTATATTTGTGGTTTTTGGTATTTACGTATTTACACGTATTTTGAGGTGTATGATTTTATGTTGAATTTGTATGTGCTTGTGTTTTCGGAGATGGTTTGATGAAATAGTTTTGGATTTGAAAAGATGAACTTGGGCATGAGACCCATTTGATTTGGAAACTATCGGACTTGGAGTCCATTTGATTTAACGAGATATCGGGTTGAAACCCATTTGAGTTACATTATCGGGCCGAAGGCCCAGTTGATTTACGAAATCGGGCATGGGGCCCAATTATGTTTTATAAATGTGATTTCGGGTTGGGGACCCTATATGGATTTGGATTTATGGATTTTGATGGTTTTATGGAAATTCTGGGCATGGACCCTTTGATATGTTTTGAAATGGTTTTATAAAGTTGTTTCCCATATACCATCCTTAGATGAGGATATGTGGATGGTCTCCTCCAGATGTCTGGGACACTGGGGAAGTCACGGCGCATTACCTGCGAGGGGTCATTGCACGGAGCGACCGGACTTTATAGTGACTCAGGAGCAGGATTGCTATGATTAGACGTCTGGGACGTTAGACATCTGGGATGTCAGAGATATGGACCCAGAGAGACCCCGGGTAGCACGCGTTGCTTACACCGTGATATATGACGTCTGGGATGTCAAGCATTTGGGACGCTAGGCATCTGGGATGTCGAGGATGGATATTTGGTATACATGATTTATTGGATTTATGAAATTGCATTTTTGTGTTATGAATTTGGGCAGTGGCCCACTTGCGTTTGGATTTACGAATTTTGGTATTTTATGGTTTTGGGCTGAGTTCCCATATCTTTGGATTTTATGGTTTTGGGCTAAGGCCCTAATGATTTGAGGAAGGAAATGGCTTTGGTTTTCATAAACGGTTTTTATTATAATTGAATTAACTGGTTTTCTTATGCATGCATAGTTTTTAAGTGAAGGGCATAAATGTCTTCTTATGAAATGTGTTTTATTAAATTATTTATTTTCATCCACTCATAGCTTTTAATGGTTTTTAATGTCCTTCAGGTTGATTGCGGATGCGCGCTGTGGCAGAGACCAATACCTCACATTCCTCGGCTGATCCTGGTGCACTCTGAAGGCCCATTGGGCTCAGGATTTCGAATTATCCCTTGTCTGGCCTTCATGTTACCTCGTGTGGCACGTGGGTTAGACGGGAGCATGGCACATCTTGCGTTAATCCCAGGGGGATTGGGATGGGTCATGTCAAGATGGTATCAGAGCGAGGTTATTGCACTCAGAGCGAGGTTTACATGTGGTACACTGACACCGAGGGGTGTTAGAGCGAGGATTGCCGGTGTGGAACCAAAGTAGTGTGTGCATGTGACCAGGACGTGAGGTCGTTACAAGGAATAGCCCGTCATCAACCTGAAAGTTAGGGTAATATAGTAAGATAGTTGTAGAAATAAATAGTGGAAAGAGGATGTTTCACTAGATGCGCCGTGCGCCATTGTGATTAGCCCTAAGTAGGGTGTATATGACGGATTGGCAGTGCGGGACCGCTAGGACGGTCATCCAATGTTAGATATGGTTGTGCTGCTGGAGGCAGCCGGGTTCGAGGAACCTTAGTGAAGGGGAGCCCTAGTTGTGATGACTGTAGTTGATGGGGGGAAATATGCAGGTTAGATAGTTGGGGTTAGATTAGACGACTTTTGAAGTCGAACCCTAGTTGTGATGACCTTAGTCGGGGACTATTGGAGTTTGATGGGCGGATTTGGCGACTCTTCGGAGTCGAGACCGTTAGTCGGTCATGTCATGTCAGGGTTGGTTTTATCAGAGTAGCGCAGCTTAAGCGTGGTGGACCCAGGATTAGTCTCGAGTCAATAACCAAGGGAATTGGTGCAGGAAGAGTGTACGAAGAAATTATTTGGAGTTGGAGGAAGCCGAAGAGAATCAATGGAAGTGGTTAGCTTCGAGAAAAGGTGTAACGACTCGTCCCGAATTCAGGGATTAGATTAGTGACTAGTCTTGATTAGTGAGGTTGATCGGTGGTTAGTAGGGCGAAATCAGACAAAATGAGCAAAATGACCGTTTTGCCCTTGGTCGTGGGCAAAAGGTTGACTTTTTGATCGGGCGGCCAAACAGATTTTGACCGATGACCGTGACGTAGTTCGGGACGTCACGAATTCATAGACAGGTGGCACGTTCGATTCCGACATTCGAGGAGAAAGTTGTGATGTTCGGAAGTCGAGGGGCATTTTGGTAATTTGGCATATTAGGGGCCAAATGTTGACTTTTTGACCGGGAGGTCGAGGGCCAAGGACCGTTACGTAGGTCTCGTCGATACGAACCCGTAGACAGGCGGCACGCCGAAATCGGAGGTTCGACAAAAAAGTTATGGTCACGGAAGTAAACTCGATTAACCGAGACTCGGATTAAAATAATATTAAAATAATAAAATCTGATTTCTTTAATCAAATCAATCTGGACCCTTGGATGAGTGACAAGTGTCACTCATCCCCTACATTCCCTAAAACAAGGATCTGTGTTGGCCATTTGCTTAATTAATTAATTTTCTCTCCTCAAATCCTCACCATTGATCCTAAGCTCAGAATCAATCCTGGCCATTGATCTCATCTGCACATTCTGATTTAAACCATCAGACAATTCTTCGCACTTTCATTTCCTTCTCTCAAACTCGTGTAACACTCTCACACTTTGAACAAACACACCACCACTTCCCAGCCTCAACCCACACACCAGGCAGCACCAGACCACTCTCAGCCACCCCCAGACGGCCACCACCACCCCACGCCCGCCCTGCACGGCCGGGAAAACCCCCCAGACCCGAGAGGAACCGAAACAGCCCAAACCGTCCAACCGTCCAAACCTTCACACCTGGACTCAAACTAACCTAGGTTTAGGTTAACTGGAACCTTGGGACTACTCAGAACTGGACTGGATAGCCCACGGTGGCGACACGGTGGCGACACGGCGGCGGTAAGTCTGAAAACCCGAGAAGACACCGTTTCTGTCCCTGGTTCGAAACGTTTTTTTTTTTTTACGTTAGGATTGGTTGTTTGCTTATGAGACATGCCCTAGGGACCTAGACGACCATTTTAGACCGATGTTCATGGCTGGATGCCAGATGACTCGCCGGAGAAGACAACTAGAGCCGGCAGCCAACCTTCCCGTCATTTTTCAGGTAATTTCTTGAGCCCAAAACCTATTTTAGAGTCCACAGAACAATAGAGAGAGTAGAGACGAGTCCATAGGAACAAACCTCATAAAAAATGGTGGTCGGAAACTTGAACACTGATCGGGTCGAACCGTGGGTCAATGGTGACCCGGTTTCAGACCCGGTTACTGTAGCATGACGTCAACACAGTTGACCAGAACATTGACCTGGCACGTGGGGGCACGTGCAAGGTATTTTGGGGGAACTTCCAACATAAATTTTAATCTATTCGATGTAACGAACATTTTGGGATTGGTTTCATGTCGATCGGACACCGTCTCGATATTGTTCGGGACGTCCGAAGGATTTAAATCAAGTTTAAAAATAGTTAA
The DNA here is from genome assembly GCA_032719365.1 of Prinsepia uniflora. Lineage (NCBI taxonomy): Eukaryota > Viridiplantae > Streptophyta > Magnoliopsida > Rosales > Rosaceae > Prinsepia > Prinsepia uniflora. The sequence continues at coordinate 71,418,598 of CM064862.1, forward strand.
AAATTCGGGAAAATTATGGGACTTTAATAGGATGTTAATTAAGAGGTTAGTGACCCTCTAATGTGATTTGGACAGGATTGGGAGTCCCGGTGATAGTGGTGTGGCCCGGGAAGGCATATGGCACGCGTATCGAGGCGTATCGTTAAACGGTCTGTGAGTGGACTTTGGTTTTATAAATTCTATGCATGCTTAACTGTTTTATATGGATTATGATTGTGATTGTATGATGTTTATTTAGATATTGGTAAATTATACGGTTTCACGTATTTCGAGGCGATTTACGTGCTTGCACGTAAATCAAGGTTTTTTCGATTTTGCACGGATTTTCCATGTTTATGGTCTTGGATAAGATTTGAGGAAATGATTTTAAAAATTGGAAAGATAAACTCGGCCTTAAGCCTACTTGTTTGGAAACCTCGGACTTGGAGTCCAATTGAGTACGTAATCGGGCCAGGGGCCCAATTGATTTATGAAATCAGGTCAGGGGCCCAATTGCTTTATGAAATCGGGTTAGGGGCCCAGTTGTTACAAAATCGGGCTGAGACCCATTTGAGTGATATTATCGGGCCAAGGGCCCAGTTGATTTACGGATTCGGGTCGTGGGCTCAGTGGTTTATAAAATCGGGTCGTGGGCCCAGTAGTTTACAAAATCGGGCATGGGGCCCAGTTGGGTTATAAATATGATTTCGGGTCTAGGACCCTATGTTAATAAATGTGATTTCGGGTCTAGGACCCTATGTTAATAAATGTGATTTCGGGTCAGGGACCCTAAATGGAATTGTGATGTTTTATGGCGATTTCGGGCAGGGCCCATTGTAATGTTGTGAAATGATTTAATAAAACTGTTTCCATATACCATTTGGATACGAGGATATATGATGGTCTCCTCCAGGTGTCTGGGACACTGGGGATGTCACGGTGCATTGCCTACGAGGGGTTTATTGTATGGAGTTACCGGACCGTATAATGTGACAAGACCCGTCCCAACTGGACCTCGATAACCGTACCCGGTCTTGCTCCCGTCTGACAAGTCAACCGAAGTCCCGAAACGATCCTTCAGCACCTATCAGACAAGGGATAACTGCCGCTCATGCCTCCGCCTCGAGATCAGCCCCGAAACGTTGTGCCACGGCCTGGAGGGTTAACAAAACAGAAAAGTGTGAGTGGACAAAAATAATATCATGTAAAACACATTTGAAACACATCATTTACCCTCCAGTTTATCAAACCATGCATGCATAGGGAAAAAACACATGAACAATAATCACCGGCTTTCCAGCCAAACCACATAACAAGTCAAAATCCCGGCTCTCAAGCCAAAACATGTAAAACCTAGTCACCTGGCCACACAGACCAAAACTCGTACTCAATACCAGTACGTAATCACAATCAACACCAAACAGTATTATGCACAAGGTCAACAATCAATTACTCAATCAATCAATCAATCAATCCGCACTATTCACAAGTGCACAAACCATCACACTGTCACACCGGCACTGCGCGTAGGCCAACCTCGGGAACTGCACTCGCGCAACATCCGAGTCCCTCAGGAACTGCACTCTCGCAACATCCGAGTCATATCCATCATGTCTGGGGACTGCACACGCATCCTCTAGACGTACCATACCCGGGAACTGCACGCTCGCATCATCCGAGTCACGTCTAGGCACTGCACTCGCATCATCCAGAATGGTCCAGTATCCAATATCCACAATCAAAATCACAATCCATATCACAACATATATCAATCATATCCATGACCTCAAATCAAGTCAAAATCATTACCAACCGGGACTCAAGCCCAAATACCCCTTTATACGTAAATCCGTAAAATCACAAGGAAAACATTATAATAATCCAGAAATCATTCTTAACTTATCAATTCATCAAAATATCCATTTTGAAATCATTTTGACTCCGGGCCTAGCCCAAAATACCATTTGCACAATTCCTCGAAAAATGTGCCCGAAAGACCGATTAAAATATTCATTAAATCACACATAATCATGCCACATCATCAGGACATCATTGCAAGTCAATTTATGCAATCAATCATGGAAAACATTTAACTATGCATGCATCATGGTTTATAAAACAAACGTCCACTCACACACCGTCCAACCCGCTCGCTTTCCGAGCTGCACGCGTTTCCGTAATTTCCGATACGTGCCAGGAATCTCGAATCCTGTTCAAATCAGTATACAGGATTATAAACAAGTCAATTTACATCATATCAATTTCCCATAATTTTCCGGGACTTAAATATTATTTTAAAATATAACTTAAACCGTCGGACCCTCGAAACATTATCGAGCCGGTGTCCGATCGACTCGAAACTAATTTTAAAATATCCGTTACATTATAGAGAGTAAAACACCTGTTGAAACTTTCCTCAGAAAACGTGCCACGCGCCCTCACACGCCACCACAAGTGGATGCGCGTGAGTCCACGCGCCGTGCTACAGTGATTGCTACAGTGCCCTTCTCTACCCGTTCCTCTGATAAACGGATCCTACGACCCGCGATCAGACCTGATTAGTTCTTCACCAATTCGAACTCAATTTTACCATTTCTTTCACTCATTAGCATCAAGTTAATATGGATTAAGGGTCTGTAAACTTAATTTCGTGAAACCATGCCCCCAAAGTCCACGACTCAACATAGATACCCGACGGGTCCCCTAATTGGGTTTTACCTAAAATCAACCCGTACCCTTCAATTGTTCATACAGGAAGCATTCTACGTCCATTTTAAGCATGAATGTGAAATCAATTTCAGAAATCCTTACCTCCAAGTAGTCGAACTCAAGTTCCAATTTTGACACAGTCGTAAGGGCTGTTCTTCGTCAATTTCCAATCAATTGTCTTCCCAATTGATTCGGTTCACTTCGTCGAGCTCCCAGAAGACTAATTGTTCAGTCAATTTCAATCAAAAACATCTAAACAATCAAATTCGACATTAATTGTTCATAGTTCATTTTTCGGGTTTTTGTCTCAGTTCTCAATCTTCCCAGCCTTCCTCTCGATTCATTTTACTCAGTTTCCCTCGTCTAATTCTCTCTATTTTTCTCTTTTTCACAATGGTGTATGTTGGTTTTGAATCATGATCAATCAATTATAGAAGAAAATGGTGTGTTCTCTGTTTTTCTTATGCACCCTCACAAACTATATGGTAACCGTCTAATTCATTTGTTAATTAGGCAAAAGGCACCTAAGTGCCACTAATCTCCATTTAAATTGGCCAGGTGGCTGAATCAGCGAATGCAAGGATATATTTGTTCAGTTAATTGCATCATTAAAGACAAATTACTGTTTTACCCTCATCATAACAAATTACCAAAATGCCCCTCATCGTTCTAGACCCATAACGTTTTCGTCCGAACTCCGATTGACGCATACCACCTGTCTACGGATTCAGCGTCCCGAGACCTATCTAACGGTCTTCTCGGAAAGTCCAAACAATGTCCCGATCAAAAAGTCAACAAATGGCCCCGTTTGACCAATTTACCAAATTACCCTCAAACTTCTGCACGTCATAACGTTTTCCTCAAATTTTCTAAATTTTCGTTTTTCGTATTTTCCGGGGCGTTACATAATGACTCAGGAGCAGGATTGCTAAGATGACGTCTGGGACGTCAGGGACGTCAGACATCTGTGATGTCAAAGATATGGACCCAGAGAGACCTCGGGCAGCACGCGTCGCTTATTATACCGTGAGATATGACGTCTGGGACGTCAAGCGTCTGGGACGCTAAGCATCTGGGATGCTGGTGATGGTAATGGTAAATATGGATTAATGAATCTATGAAATGGCTTTTCGGTTGGATTTGTGTCATGTGGTAAAAATGGATTATTAGTTATGAAATGGTATTTCGGGTCGGGGACCCTAAATGGTTTTGAATTCATGGGTTTATGTTTATGGCTTTGGGCGGTGGCCCGAATGGTTTTAATATGTCTGGTAGCGGTATTCCATAGTTTTGGGCTGAGTTCCCACACTTAGTTTTAAGTTAACGGTTTTTGGGCTAAGACCCTAATGGCTTGGTTGAACAAACGTTTTGGTTACTGGTTTTCGTGGCATGCATACCTTTTTATTGGAGGGCATAAATGTCTTATAACTGTGTTTACTAAACTTAATGATTTTCGTCCACTCATAGCTTTTGTTGGTTTTAATGCCCTTCAGGTTGATTACGGATGCGACTGCAGCAGAGACTGGGACATTGCACGCCTCCTCCATCGATCCTTGCGCACTCTGGAAGCCCCGTATGGGCAGTGACTCTTGTTTATCCCTTGTCTGACACCTCTTGTTGGACGGGAGCAGGGCACATTCCACGGTAATCCCGGGGGGATTGGGATGGGTCTTGTCAAAAGGACTAAGCATTATAGTAATTATCATAGAATACTCTTAATTGGAAGAGGTGACTTATCTTTTTCGTTGGGTTGGCCAGGACTTCGGGCTTGGCTGCCTGTTGGATTGGGAGACTCTTTGTTACCAGGACCGCGGGGTCAGTCAGATTGTGGGTGTAACGACCCGGAAATTTGAAAAAGGAAAATTTGGAAAATTTGAAGGAAATGATGATTTTTCCCCTGGAATTGGGCGAACGGTTGACTTTTGGTTCGAGCGGTCAAATGGACTTTGACCGATGACTATGACGTAGTTCGGGACGTCACGAGTTCATAGACAGGTGGCACGCCCGATTCCGACATTCGAGGAGAAAGTTATGATGTTCGGAAGTTCAAGGGTAATTTGGTAAATTATGCAAGCAAGGGCAAATCTGTCTTTTTGCATGAGTTGCTGAGTCAATTACATTAGTGACTCACGCCGTTCATTTAGTGACATTTGTCACTTAGTTTCACAGATTAGTATCTTAAGTGATGTTGGTGCAAGTGATTGGGCGGTGTGGATTTAAAATAAATCGTGTGTGTTTAAGTTTAAACCGTGGGGGTGTTTTGAAAAACAGAGAACAAAGATGCTCGATCAATCTTTCCAGCAATCAATTGAGGAAACTGAGGCAATTGGACGCAATTGAGAGTCCTTGGAGCTTAGGACATAAAGGAAAACGCGAAGGATAGAAGGAATAACCAAGAATTGATGAACAAAGTGAGGACCCGAATTGATGAACAAAGTGAGATCATGAGTTTGGAGTTGTGGACCTTGAGGACCATAATTGACCTTGAATTCAGCTTCTTGAGGTCATTTTGAGTCGAACCCAATAAATAACAAAAGACAAGGACGTCGTTTTGACCTAGAACGGGCATGGTGAAATTCGAGAAATCACGAGCTTGAGTTGAGTAATTGGGGGTAAGTTTTTGTGAAATTGATTTCCAAATCATCTTTATAAAAAGTCTACGATGCTGTCTGACTAATTAATTAAAGGATTCCATGGTTATTGACGAACTTAGACAATGAACATGCTTTTGAAACTTAAATTAAGTCGAGATGGTTTGGAGTATTAAAACGTGAAATTGATGTTAGAGATCCATAATTCAATTGGTTATGAAGCTATTGGAATGTTCAATTTTTAAAAATGATGTTGAATTGATAGAAAACTAACCGGGTCAACACGCAGGCTAAAGGACCCGTTTTACAGGAATCCGAGCGAAGACGACGACTGTAGCACTTTACTGTGCAGGCGCGTGGCTCCCACGCGCAACCACTCACGGCGGCACGTGAGGGCGCGTGGGTATGAATACCGAGGTGAGGTCAACATGAAACTTGTCCCATTTAATGTAATGAACATTTTGGCACTGGTTTCGAGGAAATCGGATATCGTTTCGATAGTGTTCAGTGTATCCGAAGTTTTAATATACGTTTAAAATATGTATTTAAATCCCGAAAAAATTGGGGAAAATTATATGAGGTATATTGAGATGTTAGTGACCCTCGATAATAATTTTGGACAGGAATGGTGACTTTCAAAATTTACAGAAAAACGTGCAGCTCGGAAAGCGAGCGATATGGACGGTGTGTGAGTGGACGTTTGTTTTATAAACTGATATGCATGCATAGTTAAATGTTTTACATGATTGATTGCATGATTTGAGTTGCAATAATGTCCTGATGATGTGGCATGATTATTTGTGATTTAATGATTATTTTAATCGGTCTTTTGGGCACGTTTTACGAGGAATGTGCAAATGATATTTTGGGCTAGGCCCGGAGTAAAAAAGGTTTCAAAATGGATATTTTGACTTAATTGATGTTTCAATATGATGATTTCCGGATTTTGGGAATATTATATTGTTTTATATGATTTTGGGCATGATTTTCGAGAAAACCATGAAACTGTTGTTTTGGGCGAAGGCCCGGGATTTGAGATTGGTTTTGACTCGGGTTATGAGTCGGGAAATTGATTTGATGGATTTGTAATGCTTTTGGCTCTCTCTTATGGGTTTATGTGAAAATGGCAACTGAGGTTGCGGTTACGCGGATTTGCGTGAAAATGATATTTGGGCGTGAGACCCAAATGAAAATGTGATTTTGATTGGATTGGTATTTCCACGTGATTACATGATGATATGGATGGTTTTTGGATTTATGAAATAATCGGGACTCTGGTTACTTGGATTTTGAGGACACTCTGTTTTGGGCTGAGACCATGTATTGAAAATGGTTTTGATTTCAAATGCAACTGTTTTTCACTGGTTTTGATGGTGATGATGTGTTGCGGATATATAGGGCTTTCGGGGTGTAATATGTTTCCCCCGAAGTGCACCCTGGATATTAGAGCTTCCGGTTGGGAATGTGTTTCCCCGGAATGAACCCTGGAGATAACGCTCGCCTCCGGGATAGATGTGTTTTCCCCAGAGAGGTCACGTAGCACGGTCTGTTGTCGCGCAGCCGAGGGAGGCTCGACTCAGACCAGATGTGCTGGATTATATGGAGATCGGTCGGTGATGTGTTCACGACGATCTGGATTGTCGGGTGGTGATGTGTTCACAACGACGGATGCTCGGATTTTGAGGGGTCCTTGAGCCTATTGATTTGCACGCGTTGCAGGGATAACGTGACTATATGAGATTGGATATGGAAATGAGTCCCGTGGTTTTATTGAGATTGTTATTTATAAACATTTGTGCCCAAATATATTTTACACATGATTTATGATATGCATGCATGTTTGTGAAACTGGAGGGTAGGAATGTATTTTGATAAATATATTTCTAAAACTTTGTTTTGTCCACTCACACCTTTTCTGTTTTATTGACCCTCCATGTCAGGACTCACCTCAGTTCCACCCCGGAAACCGAGGTAAATCCTGCTCCTGTCTGACACCCCGATACAAAACCAAAGTAACCTCACGAAAAACCACCAAACAACATGCCAGACGCAGGAGAAAATTTAAACACCCCGAAGTCAAAGTTTTACAAAGCATAGTACCAAAATACAAAGGAAAGAAAACCGATAAACAAGGTACACGCACAACGGAAAATCTAAAGCGCTCCGGGAAGACTCTCGGGTATTCTATGCCTCCGAAGCTGCCTCAACGTCAACCCCCCGCGCTAGCTCCACGACCTGGAGGGCAATTTAAAACAAAAGGTGTGAGTGGACCATAAATAATAAAAGTTCCAAAACCATTTCATAAGAAAACCAGGGTTTTAGCCCTCCGTTTTGAAAACACACATGCATAACCCATTTACTGAAAACAATTATAAATCACATCAAGATCGTCATGAAAACAGAATTGAAAGCAGTTACAGAAATCACATCATAAACATCATAAAAAAACCATATCATAAAACATAAGTTTCAACCAATCATTATCCGATCAAACCTACTGGATCTATCCGAGTCTTTAAACTCCCGAGTCTTTAAACTCAATCCAGGCCTCAATAATATTCGAGTCTTTAAACTCCCGAGTCTTTGAACTCAACAGGCCTACGGGGGAAATATCAATATATCCGAGTCTTTAAACTCAATCCGGGTCTTTAAACCCAATCCGGGCCCGTCCCCCGTCAATCATAATCCGGGTCTTTAAACCCAATAACCAGATCCAGAAAATCCAATCCAAAACCATTTGAAAACCATTTCTAAATCCATATCCAAACCCGAATCCGAAATCACTGGTCTGATGCCCTTCCAGCATCCAGAACCGTCATTCCGAACCCAAATCCGGAATTCCACTTTTCAACTTTAAAACCAAATTCCGTTTTCCGAAATCCGATTCTAAAACTGAAAAACTTAATCATCAAATCATGTATCAAAATCCATTTATAATCATTGAAAACCATTTATCGTTTGAAATCCCAAAACCATGGCATCGAAATCAGAATCCAAACTTTCCTCGTAAAACGTGTTGAAAACTGTACTTTCTCGAAAAACGTGCAATTAAGTAAAACCAACATAGCATATTCAACAATCATGAAATCACATGTAAAACCATAAAACAATGATAGAAAAACAGTTATGCATGCTCGAGTTTAGAGAAGGGGTCCACTCACAGTCACCAGCACGTCATTCGCGCCCCGTACGTCCCGTACTTTCCTCAGCTTCCTCGGGAAGTCCCGATCCTGTCACAAGTCACCAAAGAACGTCACTAACACGTCTACTAAGACTCTCCTAATTTTCCCTAAAAATCCCCGGGTCCTAAACGTAACGAACCGGAATCCTAAACCTTCAACCTCGTAGAACTACTTCGAATCGACGTCCGATTAACCCGAAACTTAGTTCACTAGACTCGTTACAACCTCTAGACCAAAAACGTAGTTGACACTTTCCCCCGAAACCACCTCACGCGCCCCCACGCATCACCCAAAGTGGTTGCGCGTGGCCCTCATGCGCCTGCACACAGTCACTGTTCATCGTCGTCTTCCTCAGCTCGACTGGTCTAAACCGGCGAGAACGGTTCTCCGCCAATCCTTCACCGTTTTCCTCCTTTTCTTCACCATCCTCCTCGTCCAGTCCTAAGCAACCTATTCCCCTCACTCTAACACCTCGACACAGCCTACAGCTCGTCGTCTTCAACCTCGAAACAAAACCCGAACAGTCCCTTTTTTTTCATTCCGGCCACCCAAGTCCTCCCCCGTCACGGTGGCTACACTAAACAACTCCTAGGACCCTACTGAGTCTCACCCAACTCACAGAAACCCTCGACTCAGCCCCAGACTTCACAATCGATTTGAAAAAAAATGGAAAAATAGAGCATTTGAAAGGGAACGCGAAATTACCTGTGCTCAGGCCACCGCCGTGAGCTCAGCCGTGAATACACGTCTCCTCTCGTCCTCCTTCGTCCTCTGGACACCTCCACCAGCCTCGATTGGTCACCTTCACGGCAACACCACCACCTAAATCCCTCTCTGTTCTCTGGTTTTCCCGTGAGCTCACACCTCACACACACACAAACACTTCACCTCCCAACCTTCTCACTGTCTCTCTCTCGATCTCTGGTCACTCCTCACCCACCAGGACACACAAACGCCCACGGCCAACATCCAATTCTCTCAATCTCACCCTCTGCTTCTCACTTGTTCGAACACACACACACGGGCACACACAACACAACTGTTTAATTGGAACCGTGAGGAATCCTAGAAACCTCTAGCCCCTTGCCACATGTCCACCATCCAATGGTACCCTTCCAAAAATATCCTATTAAACATGTACACTTGTCCCAATTCGGTTGCACAATTCCCAAACAGCCAAAAGACCAAAATGCCCCTCTAAGTTATAATTACCATTTTGCCCTTGCCGTTTTAGACCTGTAACTTACGCATCCTAGGTCCGATGAACACGTGCCGCATGTCGTTGAATTCAGGACTACGAGATCTACTTAACGGTCCTAGGTCAACGTGCCAAAACTCGATCGTACGAAAAGTCAACTTTTTCCCCTATTTTAACCAAATTACGGTAATGCCATCAACCTTCCGAACATCATAACTTCGTCCTCGGATGTCGGAATCGGGCGTGCCACCTGTCTACGGATTCGTGACGTCCCCAACTACGTCACGGTCACCGGTCAATACCCAATTGACCACCCGAACTAAAAGTCAACAATTTGCCCGAACTAGGGGCAAAATCGTCATTCTATGCTAACAAACCTATCGTAACCAACTAACCATCGATTAAGCTCACTAATCCTTGACTAATCACCGTCTTAACCCTAATTTCCAGGACGGGTCCTTACACTCCAGGTCGTGCCGCGATGGTCGAGGCTATTCGAGAGGTGGAGGCATGAGTGGGCACAAGTACAGTTATCCCTTGTTTGGCAAGTGCTGAGGGTAATTTCGGAACTTCAGTTGACTTGTCAGACGGGAGTAGGACCGGGCACGGTTATCTATGTCCTTCGGGGATGGGTCCTGTCAGTGGGCCTTGCTGCCTTCTGCAGTCGGATTTAGATAAACCTGCTACGTAAAAACTAAGCATTAAATTAACACTTATTGAAAACACATGCAATTTAAATTTTTTTTTTTATGTAGATGTAGAATTGGTAAATAGGGATCATTCTAGACCAAGGATTGAGAGTACCTAAGTATGATTATCGTTTAATTATTTAATTAGGGGGGTAAATTGGTTTTTATTATCCTACGTGATTAACTAATCTAAACTAACCTAATCTATTATTTACATGGTCAACTCATCATTAAACCTAACTCATTCATAAATTATGCCAATTCCAAAATCTACGAAATTCCATCACCTTCGTTCTACGAAATACAAGCATATTATCTCAAGTATATGCTCGGGAACTGCCCTATACACTTTCAATGATCTAGATTCGGGAACTGCTCTATATCTAATCAAGCATTAAGCACAACATACAAGTATAACAAAAACCAAGATATTGAAACACATAGAAGATTATTGAAATTCATATAAGATATAAAACCATAATTATATTAAAGATCAATCCAACAAAACGATCATTCAATAACAAAAGACAATCACAGGGTAAAGAGGTCATATTACACTTTTTCTCTTCGGGAACTGCCCTATATGTCGCGGATGAAGGTGTTTATGATGGAATATGGTGTGATTGGATTTTGCTAAGGAAATCTTGAATTGATGAAAATGGAAATTTGGTTAAGAAGAGCTTTGATATAAATAATGAGCGACTTTTACAAATAACCTAAGCCTCTCTATTTATAGGAGAAAATTAATCCCCAAATAAATAGGAGTTCACAATTTAATTCTAAAAGGAAAATGATTAAACTAATTAATAATGAACTCCTAAAAGAAAAAGGTATTCTAAAAGTCCTAATTAAAAAGGTAATCTAAATCTTAAAGAAAGAATAAATACAAAATTTAATTAAAAAGGTAATAAAAACTCCTACTTTAGAAAGGGAAAATAAATCCTAATTAAAAAGAACAATTTAAATCCAAGCCTAATCCTTAAAATATAAGGAAAACGTTATTTCCTTATTCTATTTGGAAGTGGGATTGCTGGGACAGATCTGCAACAGCTGGGCTGCATCCATGTGAGACGCGGGTTGGGTTGGCAAGAATCAAGGCTGCCCAAATGGAAGATGGGTTGGAAGCTTGTAAACAAAAACTATTATGCCCTTAACCATTTGTCTCAAATTGTATCGACATAAGTATGGCATCAAAGATTTACACTAAAGAGCTATATAACATATGAAATTCAAAAGTTAATACATCATAACAAAATGCTTTGACAAGTAAGATAATGAGTAAACTTGGTGAAATGTATCTCAACATGAATAAAACAAGTATGAATCAACTCACATGGATATGCACTCATGATTTCCACTCCATGTGTATAGGGTTTGTGTTTGCACTCAAGGTATGTGAGAAAGATGCTCACATAATAGAAAGTAAGTAACTTCATAAAAATTTCAAACATAAACCATAAGAAAGTGAACATACTTGCACAAATGAACCAAAATCATAAGCTTACTCAAGTGATAGACTCAACTAATCAAAATTTACTTATCTCAAGGATCATATGGTCTTAATTTGAAGGTTGTAATGGGGCTAGGTGTAGAGGCATGGATTTTTTTGGATAATGGTGTTAAATTTGGTTCTAGGACTTAACCAAAGATTCTCATCACAAAGGTATAAGTGCTTCGAATACCTACACACTTAGATTTTGCTAGTCCCTAGAAAATACTTGAAACACGCTAGAGCATTGTAATTAGGATAAATGCTGAAATCTTCAAGGTTTCCAAATTCACAAGTATAATAGACTTAACTCAAACTTAAAACTTATTTACCGTTGGAGAGATTCAAAACATTTTTTTATTACTGTTTTATTTTTTTTCTCTTTTCTTTTTTTTTATCACTTTTTTTTTCTTTCTCTCGAATTTTTTTTTTTCATGGTAATTCTATGTTTACAATATAGTTTGAGCAAGTCCTTTCCTAAACGTACATATAAGTCTTCAATCATCATATCTCCTTTTTCACGCCATCTTGACATCTTCAACCAAGTCTTGACATCTTCAACCAAGTCTTGACATCTTCAACCAAGTCTTTGGAATAAGGGTAAAAGATGTCTATACTAGGCTCCCGGGAATAGATATTTAGGGTGATGAAAGAAAGGCTCAATGTAGGCACAAATGAGTTAATGTCAGGACCCGCCCCTAATTCCCCGGGATTAAGGGCTAAATCTCGATCCCGTCTAACTTACGCAGGACACGTAGGCTAAACTGACGTCCAACCTTCATGTGACACGTAAGTAAGACAAGAGATTCTCGATCCAACCATCCAAAAAGGTAACCGGACTTCCCAGAGTGTACCGAACTACTGTGGATCGCAGGTGTGATGTCTCCGTTATCCCGAACAACAGCCCGTGCCGCAACAACCTGGAGGGTATCGAAAACACGAAAAGGCTGTGCGTGGACAAAAATAAAGGATAAGTTAAAAAACAGTTCAATAAAACAAGTACATTTATACCCTCCGTTTCAAAAACCAATGCATGCATATCAAATTCATGTCATAAAACCATTCAATATTCCGGTTAAACAAACCATATAAGAAAAACCGAACACAAGTTCCTTTTTCCAAATCCCGGGCCTCAGCCCAAAATCACCGAAAACCATTTCATCCGGGCATAGCCCAAAACCTCGGAAAACCATGAGTGAAAACCATACCACATTCCCGTTCATCGAACCTGCAGGATCTATCTGAGTCTTTAAACTCCCGAGTCTTTAAACTCAATCCAGGCCTCAATATAATCCGAGTCTTTAAACTCCCGAGTCTTTAAACTCAACAGGCCTACGGGGGAAAATATCAATATCCGAGTCTTTAAACTCAATCCGGGTCTTTAAACCCAATCCGGGCCCGTCCCCCGTCCCCCGTCAATCATAATCTTGGTCTTTAAACCCAATAACCAGATCTAGCAAATCCAATCCAAAACCGTTTGAAAACCGTTTTCCATTTCCAAATCCAAATCCGCAATCTCATCAGGATCCCGAATCCAAACACAGAACTCATATCTATCTCCTTTCCAGATCCGAGTCCCCAACCATCAGGATCCCGAATCCATTTCAAGTTCCAAACCGAATTCCGAATCGTCATCCGGAAATCCGATTCCAAAACCCGAAATCACATTTCTCAAAACCACTTTTCTGAACTGGGCTTCAAGCCCGAAAACTCTTTCCAAAATCCTCTTACTTTCTTTGAAATAAAATCGTATTTCAATCCCGAAATCAAATCATTAAAACCAAGTTCAAATCATAATATCCATCAAAATCTCGTAAAACGTGGGATACCGTAATTTCTTCAAAAAACGTGCAAAACTGTAAACCATCACAATCATAAATCAAATCATAGAATAAAGTATAGAAAACATATAAAAACATATATGCATACATCAAGAGTTAGAAAGCAAAGTCCACTCACAGACCATTTAGGCGTCGCCTCGATACGCGCGCACTTACGCCGTCCCCGACCATTCCGCTATCCTCGGCTTTCCCGAACCTATCCAAAGCCCATAACGAGGTTACTAACTACTTCACAAAAGTCCTACTCAGATCCCATAATTTTCCCGAACTTCTAAGCGTACTTTAAACGAGACCCTAAACCTTCGATCCCTCAGAACTAACCCGAAACAACGTCCGATTGTCCCAAAACTTGTCCCAAAAGATTCGTTATAACGAGTAGACTAAAAACCTAGTTGGAGGTTTTCCCAGAAACCACCGCACGCGCCTCCACGCGTCGCCCAAAGTGGCTGCGCGTGGGCCTCACGCGCCTGCTACAGGGTCATCTTCAACCTCTGTCCAGCCGGTTCAGACCGGGCTGGCCAAACTGAACCGACGTGACCGGTTCTCACTCAATACCAGTCCAATTCCACTCCAATCAATCCCATTAGCTTCGTCCTGGCCTAAGCAATCGATTCCAATCCTAAAAACTAAACATCACAGCCTCTAACCCGTCATCCTTAAGCTCGAACCAAAACTGTCCGAAACCTCTATTTCGGTTCCCGGCCAACCAAGCAATCCCCCATCACGGATTCGAGTTTAAAAGATTCCTAGGACCTTACTAAGCCTCACAGAACTCACAAAATCCCTCGACTCAGCCCCAAAATCCACGACTTTTCGTTTGAATTAAAACGGCAAAACAGGGGAAACAGGGGCTTACCGTCTTTCTCACCTCTGCCGTGCTCGCCGCCGTGCTCCTCTGCATCCACAGAGTGGTCCTCAGCCGTCCTAGCCTCCCTTCGAACTTGATTTGATGAAAATGATCGTCTGTGGACGGACCACCACCTCGACCCTCTCTGTTTTCCCTGAAAACTCACACCTCACTCCCACCGTTGGTCCTTGCACGATTCCCACTCACAATCCACTCCCCAGCTTCTCATTTCTCTCTGTCACTCCCACCAGTTCACAAGGCCTCACACACACACAGAATCGATCAGGAATCCTCATTGTCTCACTCTCTATTTTGCAAAATTGGACGATTGCAAAGTGTTTGAACGTGTGCAAGTTATAACCGTGCACACAATAACTTTCCTAGAATCCTCTAGGTCTCCACCACGTGCCCAACTCTCCCTGGACAGAAAATTAAATATCCATTCGCACTCTCCCGGATGGCCTTATCTGATTGGCCCAATGGTGAAAAGACTAAAATGCCTCTAAGTCCCAAAATTACCATTTTGCCCTTTAACTTCTTAGACCCATAACTTTACCGTCCGACGTCCGATGACAGTGGCCTGTCGTTGTACTCAGGACGTCGAGACCTATCTAACGGTCCTCGGTTTACATGAAAACCAAGCGTCCAGCAAAAAGTCAACATTTTCCCTTTATTACGGTAACGCCCTTAATGACACGACCCATCCCAATCCCCCCGGGATTACCATGGAATGTGTCATACTCCCGTCTGACAAGAGGTGTCAGACAAGGGATAACCTGTTGCCACTGCCCAACCGGGCTTCCAGAGTGCGTAAAGATCGATGGAGGAGGTGTATGATGTCCCAGTCTCTGCTGCAGTCGTATCCGGAATCAACCTGAAGGGCATTAAAAACAAAAGCTGTGAGTGGACGAAAATAAACAAGTCTTTTAAAACATTTATAAGACATTTATGCCCCTCAGTAAAAACATATGCATGCACCATAATTTGAAATCATAAATCATATAGTATGAACCATAAGGCATGTAATAAAACCATAAGTATAATTTTAGCCACTGCACTATACACTCCAATCCGACATCCCTGATGTCTGACGTCCCTGACGTCCAATAAGGTCACAATCACAAGGCTACGCGTGCCACTCGGGTCTCAATTCCGAGTTCAATCCCCGAACCCCGTTTGTGTAACAACCCGTCCCGAGAATTGGGATAAGTAGAGTGATTAAGGTGTGATTAGTAAGGTTAATCAAGGGTTAGGTGGTCCCGAGGGGTCCGGGAACTTAGAATGACGATTTTGCCCCTGGGTGGGGCAGAAATGTTGACTTTTATTTCGGGTGGTCAAATGGGAGTTGACCAGTGACCAGGACGTAGTTGAGGACGTTACGAATCCGTAGGCAGGTGGCACGCCCGATTCCGACATCCGAGGAGGAAGTTGTGATGTTCGGAATGTTGAGGGCATAACCGTAATTTGGCGAAATTAGGGGGGAAACGTTGACTTTTTATACGAACGGGTTTTGGTAAGTTGACCTAAGACCGTTAGATAGATCTCGTCGTCCCGAGTTCGATGACAGGCGGCACGTATTCATCGGACGTACGATGTGGGAGTTACAGGTCTAGAAAGGTAGTAGCAAAGTTGAAATTTTGGGTAAAACAGAAGGGCATTTTGGTCTTTTGTGCTCTGGGGTGTGTGCAACAGATAAGGACAGATGAAGGGTTGAGATTGAGCCACATGTGAGCTGAAGGGTAGGATGGTGACACGTGCTAAAGGTGGAGTGGTTTCTGGGGGGTTCCAGTGTATGCACGGTCCAATTATTTGGGTGCAACCGTGCAAGTGTGAGTTTTTCGACCCAGAGAGAAACAGAGTGAGGCGGTGAGGAAAATTGGAAGGTGATCGTGGATGTTGTTGAGTTCTGGTGAGTGAAGAGTGATCAGAAGGAGGTTGAGAGATGCTGGGGTGGTGCTGAGAAGGTTAGAAGTGTGCAGGTGGTGTGGGAGTGAGTTGAGAGCCACGAGAATTTCAGAGAAAAACAGAGAGGAACTGAGGGAACTGGTGGTGCTGTGGCCGTGTGTAAGTGCGATTGACCTCGAGAGGAGGCTGAGGCGACGTTGTGGACTCCAGGAACCGCGGCGGCGAGCACGGTGGTGGACGGTTGCAGGTAATCCCTCATCCATGTAAACTTGCCCTGTTTTCCCGTCGAGGTTTGAATCGAAAGTCGTGAGTCTAGGGGTTGAATCGATGGGTCTATAGTGGTTTAAGGGATTTAGTTGAGTCCTAGGAACCGTCTGGTTGTGTTGCCGTGACGAGAGGTGCACGGTGGTGGTTGGCGTGACGGAGGGACTCTGTGTGCCCTGTTTTTCCGTTTTGTTTCAATCCAAGAGTCGTGATCCCAGGGACTGAGTCGAAGGTTTAGAAGAGTTGGATTAGGTTTAGTGAGGTCCTAGGAAGAGTCTGGGACAGTCACCGTGACGGGGGGTGACCGGAGTGGCTGGATTGTGAAACAGGGGAGTTCAGGCCGTCTGGTTCGAGTTTGAGTCGACGGTGTAGGGGCCGTGTCGAGTTCTAAGGAGGAGGGGGATGGTTAGCTTAAGGTTGGACGAAGAGGACGGTGAAGAGAGGGAGGAAAATGGTGCAGGCACGGCAGTGAACCGCTCTCGCCGGTTCAAACAGCAGGCACTGTGTCGAGCCCGGTTTACGCGAGGTTGACGGTGGCACTGTAGCTGGCGCGTGGGGCCACGCGCAGCCACTTTGGGCGGCGCGTGGGGGCGCGTGCGGCGGTTCTGGGAGAAACGGTCAACATAGTTTTTGGTCTAGGAGTCATGGTGAGTTCAATGGAGTTGGTTTCGGGTCAATCGGAAGTTGTTTGAGTTGAGTTCCGCGAGGGTGAAAGTTTAGGGTCCCGGGTTCTTATGTTTAGGATTCGGGGAATTTTGAGGGAATTTAGGTGAACCTTCGTAGACGTGTTCGTGACGTAATTTGGCGGTGTTTGACAGGATCGGGATTTCCCGAGGAAGCCGAGGAACGGGCTGGACGTTCGGGACGTGAGTAGGGCTCAGTACTGTGAGTGGACCCTTTCCTTAAACTCGAGCATGCATAACTGTTTTTATATACGTATTTTATGGTTTTACTTATGAATCTAGGTTTATTGATTATGAAATGATGATTTTATGTATTTGCACGTTTTTCGAGAAAAAGACGGTTTTGGCACGGTTTTCGAGAAAATATTGGTTTTCGGATTTTGATGCCACATTTGGGGATTTCCACTGATAAAGGTTTTCTAATAGTGATATATGGGTTATGAAATGTGATTTGTGATTACATGGGGTTTTGGTATGAAAATGGATATTTTCCGGATTTGGGTTCGGAATAACGGTTCTGAACGCCGGAATGGCATCAGACCAGTGATTTCGGATTCGGGTTTGGATGAGGAATTGGTAAATGGTTTTCAAATGGTTTTGGGATTGGATTTGCTGGATCTGGATATTGGGTTTAAAGACCCGGATTGATATTGACGGGGGACCGGCCGGATTGGGTTTAAAGACCCGGATTGAGTTTAAAGACTCGGGAGTTTAAAGACTCGGATATATATATTGATTTTCCCCCGTAGGCCTTGAGTTTAAAGACTCGGGAGTTTAAAGACTCGGATATGATTAAGGCCTGGATTGAGTTTAAAGACTCGGGAGTTTAAAGACTCGGATAGATCCAGCAGGTTTGATCGAGAAAAGGATGATTTGGTGGTTATGGTTTTGATACGGTTTCTGATACTCATGTTATGGTTTCTTATGGTATTTTATAGTGTTTCTGTTTCTTATGATGTTTTATAATGATTATTTTATTAATGTGTTTATAACTGTTGGTTATGCATGTGGTTTCAAAACGGAGGGTTTAACTCGGTTTTCTTATAAAATGGTTTTTGACCTTTTGTACTTTCTGGTCCACTCACATTTTCTGTTTTAATTGCCCTCCAGGTTGTGGAGCGAGTGCGGGGTCTTGACGTCGAGGCAGAGTCTGAGGCATAGAAGTGACATGAGGGTTCCCAGAGTAGAGTAAAGGCTTCTGTGTGCGTGTAGTTACCGAGTTATTTTCTTTGTATGTTCGTACTATGTTTTGTAAATGTTCTACGTTCGGGACTTTGTGTCTAATTACTCCTGCGTTTGACTGGTTAGAATACGAATGAGTTGTACTTGAGTTTTGCGTCGGGGAGTCAGACGGGAGCGGGATTTACCTCGGGTTTCGGGGTGAAACCGGGGTGGGTCCTGACAGTTCGGGTACAGCATCCCCAATGCTTAGCGTCATAGATGCTGGACGTTCTAGACGTCCGTGACCTCTCCGGGGTACCTCATCCGGAGGAGACAATATCATATGGATGGATCTATACAGTGTAGTACCAAATACATTTTATTGATATCCAAATGCAAAGCATATATATATATACATAGATAAAATCCAAACCAATCTTTAAGTTTCATCAGACGGGTCTCAAGCCCAAATACCGTGAAACGTGCCATAACCATAATTTTAATATCATCAAAACCATTATAAGTCCAAATAGTTGATTTAAATCCAAAATCATTTATTCGATTCCATTTTAGGGTCCCCGACCCGAATCACATGTATAAATCAACTGGGCCCCTGGCCCGATTTCATAAGCTAACTCGCCCCTGGCCCGAATTCATAAGTCCACTGGGCCCCCGGCCCGAATTCACAAGTTAACTGGGCCCCTGGTCCGATTTTACTTAATCAAGTCCGTAACCATTTCATGAAATCATATCCAACCACATTTATGGAAATCGGTGCAAATCCAAAAAACCTCGATTTACGTGCAAACACATAAATCACCTAGAAATGCGTGAAATCATATAAATTCACCGATATCCAAAATAAATCATTTAATCACAATTATAAAAATCATGAAACAGTTATGCATGCATCGAATTTATAAAACCAATGTCCACTCACAGACCGTTTAACCGAGCGCCTCGATACGCGTGCCATAGGCCTTCCCGGGCCACACCACTATCACCGGGACTCCCAATCCTATTCAAATCACATTAGAGGGTCACTAACCTCCCCATTAACATCCTATCAAAGTCCCGTAATTTTTCCGAATTTTTAACTATTTTTAAACTTGATTTAAAACCTTCAGACGTCCCGAACAATATCGAAACGGTGTCCGATCGACACGAAACCAATCCCAAAAATGTTCGTTACATTAAATAGGACAGAAGTCATGTTTACCTCACCTCGAGATTCGTGCCCACGCGCCACCGTGAGTGGCTATGCGTGAAACCCACACGCCTGCTACAGTGTATCGTTCTAACCCGTTTCTCTGGTAAACGGGTCCAATTAACCCGCGAGATGACCCGGTTCCAATCCTATCAATTCGACACTGATTTCATCAATTGATCATTCAGTTAGTTTCATTTTAAGTTCAATTTGAGTTCTGTATCGATGATTACACAAAAACTCACCTAAAACTCATCGACTCGATGATGAACACGAAGAACACCCGTCACTGTGCAACCATGGAATTCCGTCAATCTCAACCGGTTTCTTCCAATTGATGAACCCAGAAGCATCGTGGGATCCTGAGAAGTAGTTTCCCCACATCAAATACACCGTTCGATTGCTCCAAGATCACGACTCAAGCTCGAACACCCCTCACTGTTACCAGGTCTGTTCAGAGCCAAAAGGGCACCAATTCCCTTCGTTCTTTCGACGATTCTGATCGTAGTGATCTCAGGAAGCTCGAAGTGAGCTCCATTTCGATCCTCACGGTCCAATTCATCCAATTCGAATTTCCCCCCTCAAAATTCGAAAATTCCAAATTCAAGCTCTCTCTCTCAGTCCCTCGTGTTTCCTTGCTAATTTAATCTCAATACCCTCTCAATTCCTCACTCTCTGGTTCGGAAACGGAAGGAAATGGTGGACAAATTTGAACTCCCCATTCTCTGTGTTTTTGCTTGCACACGGGTTAAGGACAGAAGAGATTAATGGAAAATAAAAGGGTTTAATAATTAATTAAATATAATAAAACATCATAATGATGTTTACCCAAAACATGGATCAGGTTTTAATCCCCAATTTAAGGGATGAGTGACACTTGTCACTCATCCAGGTGTGTCCAGTCACCAGGTACTGTTCATATTAAAATATTATTTTAATCCCGGTTCGTTCGGTTAACCGAGCCCGATTCCGTGACCATAACTTCGTCGTCGAATCTCTGATTTCGGTATGCCGCCTGTCATTGGATTCGTATCGACGAGACCTACGTAACGGTCCTTGGCCCTCGGCCATCAGACATCCTGGTCAAAAAGTCAACATTTCCCCTTATTTCGTCCAAATTACGAAAATGACCTTGAACTTCCGTACATCATAACTTTCACCACAAACCTCGGAATCGAACGTACCACCTGTCTATGAACTCGTGACGTCCCAAATTACGTCACGGTCATCGGTCAAGGTCTGTTTGACCATCCGAAATAAAAGTCAACGTTTTGCCCATGCCCAGGGGCAAAACGGTCATTTTGCACAATTCGTCCGAACTCACACAACTAATCCCTGATTAGTAAATCATAATTAAATATTTATTAAATCCCGATATTCAGGACGGGTCGTTACAACCTTCCCTCTTTAAAGAATTTTGTCCTCGAAATTACCAACAACCTTATTCCACAACCACCTTGTGAAAAACTTTTCGACCACATACCATGTGTACACCTGTACACCCACTTACTGGGACAACACCTGCCTCGTCTGTACCCAGACATCCCATCACAGTCTTATGTCATAATAGCAACACTCGGCCATCTCGAGTGAAATTGATCACCTGATCCGCGATAAAATCGCTTAACCATTTAGCTAACTCCTTCAGCTAAACAGTTCCCTTCCATTGCCAATATATCCTTACATTTGCTCCCATTGGGAGTCACCAAATCTCATTTGTCAGTCCACGCTGACACCACCAGTCAAACTGTCACCACTAAGCTTTACCACCCTGATAAAGCCACAACCATCAGCCAGTCAGTGACAACACCACGCACTACATCACTCTCGATGTAGGGTAAGATCAACCACATGATCTCAATTCGCAGGGCAAGCCCAAACCTGCGACATATATTAATCTCAATGTCCATATCCGCCGACTCCCTCAGCGAACCAAGACGCTAGAAATATCTCGGCGTAACAACATCACGCAAGGCTACTCGTGGTTACACTGACCACCAACTCACTCATCCTGAGTGTACGTATACCGTCAACTTACTCAATCAAGTGGTGTAACTGGAACACATTGAATACCAGCCCAGCAGTGATCCCACATCCCAAAACTAGGGTTACACTAGCCATCCATGGCTAAGAGCGCCTGCTCATACAATCACTGAACCCGACAAAATCACTCTGCTCAGCGCACAGTATCCAATGTCCAGTCCACAATCACAACCAAACAAATGATATCAGAACCAGCTGATTACCAACACGTCAAATCACACACCACTGGTACAACCCCTGTACCGTCACCAGGCACAACAAGCCTGCAAAGTATCAATCCTCGTACAATGTACCCTGTACATACATCTATCCATCAATCCGCCTACAACCACCCAGGTCGTGGCCACACACGTTCTAATAATGGAGTACATTTTCCCAAACCAGCATGAGACAAATCGAACTCCACCCATCATACAGTTCCAATTCCGAATCATAATCCACAATTTCGTAAGAAATCCTGAATTTGAACCCAGACATCACGTTTTTAATCCATTTCCAAATCCGAATTCGAAATCATTATTCCGTAAGCTAGCATTGGAATAATCATTTCGCACCCAAATCCAGTAATCCACTTTCGAGCTTCGCAATCGAATCCTGAATCGTCACCCAGAAATCCGATTCCAAAACCCAAAATCTCGTTTACGTCCACCAAGACGTAACAAAACCGAACCTATCGGTTACCTGCTCAAAACACTCGATTGACTTCATAGGGAAGCCAATCCCAATATCCACACGTCTAAGGTTGACGAAATCCGACCACTTCGGAAACCTACTCAACCGAGTCACAAACCATATGGACTCCACTCCGAAAAGAAGTTCAGTCCCGTCATTTACGACTCACATACCAAAGTAAGAGTGATAAACTCTCACCCAATCTGGATCATCACGATCACGACCCAGATCCATCGCTACGTCATCCGACAAGTACATCACAATCCTAGATCGTCACATTGTCCAATGCCCACAACATCACAATCCCGATCCACCTAGGATCCACACATGCTCACGTAGCTAACAATCCATCTGAAACTGATCGTAGGGTCTTACACCCTCATTGAATCATTCGTCAAATTTCCCCTGGTGGAAAGATGACCTCGCATTTCACCTCCAAATCTAAAATCATACCCAACTTCTTGTGTCCAAGGATCCAAGCCAACCATGGGTCCACCAACCAATACACGCTCAACGTACTGGTAGCAACCATCATCATTTGCCACGGTAGGAAATAAGAAGCCAACCCTAATCGGGAGTTCCAACCATGTTGGAAACAGACATGCCCCCAATGAGATGTCAAGTCCAACCACTGGACTGCCCACATCCTTACCTCACTTGGACCACCACGTGTCCAAAGTCAATTCATTATTCGGACCTCACATCCGCCAATAATCATTTATGCGCACACCCCGACTCCGAACGGGATTTCCTCAACTCCGCCTGGATGTGCATACCCTACTGCCTTCGTCTCACATCTCAACCTTTACAGGTTCAATCCTCAGGTTCCACGTGATTCACAACCACAAAATCACAGAATCCCACGTCAATACCACGAATGGTTTTCACCGACTTTTCCAATTCCAATAATTTCGTTGTACTTTCTGGGGATATCGACAACACACAACCGTACCAATCTTGGAGTTGACAACAACTCCCCAAATCCACTAATTCTCCTGACATAGGGAACATCATCCCAAGATTCCTCAAGTTTCAATCATACCTTTTTATCCATTCATCACTTGTCATCATATATCTGTTGGGACTTATCCCAACACGTCACAACCTCCACTGGATCCCATCCAGTCCAAGACTCAACCACCACTGAGTCGCAGATACCGATCACATGTCCGTCATGATAGAGTCACACCCCACTCGTGGCTCATCGTCATCACAATTGACAAGACCCATCCCGATTATCCCTCGATAATCGTGACAGATCCTGCTCCCGTATGACAATAACTCGAAAGTACCAAAATTAGTTTCAAATATATACATATAACACATAAAAATGATAACATTGTCAGACAAGGGATAGTTCAGTATTCCGAGACCGTTGACCTAGTCAACAGGTTTACAGAGCATAGGAAATATTTACATGTAGGGAACAAAATCCTACGCTGCAAAGTGTCTGAGTACGCAACGGTCCGTTTATTCCTCAGCCTCGATGTTAGCCTCAGTACCTGTGCACTGGCCTGGAGGGCAAATAAAACATCAAAGGCGTGAGTGGACAAAAATAACCTTTAGAAATACATTTATCAAAATATAGTCTTACCCTCCAGTTTTCACAAACATGCATGCATATCATAACTTATACATCAGATAATCAAGATATGAATATAAATCTCAAACATCAATAAAAACATAGAATCCAGGTCCAATATAGAGTCACGTTATCCCTGCAACGCGTGCAAATCAATAGGCTCAAGGACCGCTCAAATCCCGAGCATCCGCCGCTGTGAACACATCACCAGCCGACAATCCAGGTCGTCAGGAATATATCACTGACTAACCTCCATATAATCCAGCACATCTGGTCTGAGTCAAGCCTCCACCTGGCTGCACGACAACAGACCGTGCTACGTGACCTCTCCGGGGTAAACACTTCCATCCCGGTGCGAGCGTTATCTCCAGGGTCCATTTCGGGGGAAACATATTCCATACCGAAAGCCCTCATATATCATCATCACAAAAACCAGTGAAAACAGTTGCATGTAATATCAAAATCGTTTTTGAACTGGCTTTAAGCCCAAAAACACTTTTCTCAAATCCATAAATCAATCCACGCAAACCTACGAAATCACAATCTCATTTATGACATAAATCCATCAAATCCAATATCAGACTCATAATCCGAGTCAAAATCAAGTTCAAACCCCGAGCCTTCGCTCGAAATATCAGTTTCACAATTTTCTCGAAAATCGTGCCCAAAAGCATATAAAATAATATAATATTCCCAAGCATATAAAATAATATAATATTCCCAAAAATCCGGAAATCATCATATCGAAGTATCAATCATACCAAATCATTTCAAATCATATTATAAGGCATTTAAAACATATATGCATCCATTCATGGTAGAAAACAAAAGTTCACTCACACACCGTCCGGATTGTTCCGTTTTGAGTTGTTCGCTTCCTTCCGATATCCTGGAAGTATTCGGGCCTGTCAAACAAGTAATATATTATTACTAGCTTATCACATAATCCCCTGTACGAATTTCCTAATCGTCGGAATAAAATAATATTATTTTAAACGTAATCTATACGCTTCGGATACACAAAACTACTCTCAGTTCATATCCGATTGACCCGAAACCAACGCTAATAGGTCCGTATCATCGAGAGTATCAAAATTGCTGTTGGATCCTTCCTCAGATTCCCGGCCACGCGCCCTCACGCGCCGCTGCAAGCGGCTGCGCGTGGCAGCCACGCCCTGTGAACAGTCCCTGCTACAGTGTCTCTCTCTCGCCCGTTTCTCTGGTATTCGGGTCTGCGACCCGCGATCAGACCCGACTCATTTTTTATCGATTTACACTCAATTCATCTCGTTCTTTCACTAATTAATATCTATCCAATCTAACTGATAGGTCTGTACCTTCAATTGAATCAATTAAACCATAAAACGCCTCGACTCACGAAGAACACTCATTGGATCCTAATTCGGGTTTGACCTCAAATCGACCTGTTTCATTCAATTGTTCATACCAGAAGCATCATAGGACTATTATAAACACGAAATCGAGATCAATTTCATGAAATTTTACCTCTAAGTAACTCGACTCAAGCTCGATTTTTCGAAACAGTTGCAGTGTCTGTTCATCACCATTTCAGCTCCAATTCTTGTTCCAGTTAATTGGATTCAAGTCGTTAAGCTCCCAGGAAGCTTAATATCACGTCAAATTGGAACGAAACCTTTTGGAAATCCAAATTCGAAAATGAAGATTTTGAATGATTGTCGGTTAAGTGCAGTAGGGTGTTTTCTTAGGTTTGTTTGGTTCCTCTTCGGTTTTTCACTCTTCAATTTAGCTAATTGGGCGCTCAATTCCTCTTGTTGCAACCGAAATCGATTAAGGTGAAGAAGAAATATGGACGTCCTCTGTTCTGTGTTTGAAGGTTTGGTCGTGTACTGTTCATTGATTTCCAATTATTTGTTAACCTCAATTAATTAATTCATCTATGCCACTAATCATCAATAACAAGTGACACTTGTCACTTGATAAAAGATATGAGTCATTTGCTGAAATGAATCAGCACTTAAGGTGAGGTGATAATCATCTCATTCACCGTTTAATCACAATCCACATAAAATTACTATTTTACCCTTGTCCCCCTGAACTTCTCAGACCCATAACTTCTTCATACGAGCTCCGTTTTCGGCGTGCCACCTGTCTACGGATTCAGAGTTCCGAGACCTACACAATGGTACTCGAGAAATATGCAAAAGTATTTTTAAAAAAAAGTCAACTTTTAGCCATATTCCCTTCAGGGGTAAAAATGTTATTTTCACATTATTTTAATATTTTACAATTTTTGGATTTTTCGGGGCGTTACAACCTTCCCCCCTTAGGGAATTTCGTCCCCGAAATTTGACGGAAATAAATACGGGTATTGCTCCCGCATCTAAGCTTCGGGTTCCCAAGTAGCCTCTTCTACATTCTGATTTCGCCAAAGCACTTTCATTAGAGGAATTGTCTTTCGGCGGAGTACCTTATCCTTTCGATCCAAGATTTGCACAGGTTGTTCCTCAAAGCTTAGGTCTTCCCTGAGCTCAATAGGTTGCTCTTCTAATACATGGGACTCATCATATACATATTTCCGTAGCATTGACACATGAAAGACATTGTGAACTCTGGAAAGTTTCGATGGTAGTGCTAGTCGATAAGCAACTCGGCCAATCCGCTCTAAAATCTCTTAAGGTCCGATGAAACGGGGGCTTAATTTCCCGCGCCTGCCAAATCGTACTATGCCTTTCCAAGGTGATAACTTCAGGAAAACCCAATCTCCTATAGCAAATTCAAGATCCCTGATCCGTCGATCCACGTAGCTCTTTTGCCTGTCCTGGGCTGCCTTGAGTCTATCTCAGATGAGCTTAACTTTCTCTGTCGTCAGATCAATCAATTCGGACTTAGACAATTTTCTTTCGCCTACTTCTGTCCAACACAAAGGGGTTCGGCACTGGCGTCCATATAGGGCTTCATAAGGTGCCATTCCAATACTTGCTTGGTAACTGTTATTATAAGCAAATTCCATCAATGGCAAATGTGATTCCCAAGTACCCTGGAATTGCAGAAC
The DNA here is from genome assembly GCA_032719365.1 of Prinsepia uniflora. Taxonomy (NCBI): domain Eukaryota; kingdom Viridiplantae; phylum Streptophyta; class Magnoliopsida; order Rosales; family Rosaceae; genus Prinsepia; species Prinsepia uniflora. The sequence goes on from CM064862.1 coordinate 71,445,674, forward strand.
ACATGCTCTCATCATATCTTCCAAGGTCTGGATGGTCCGTTCCGACTGTCCGTCTGTCTGAGGGTGGAACGCCGTACTAAAATGCAATCTCGTCCCGAAAGCTTCCTGTAAACTTTGCCAGAATCTAGATGTAAATCGTGGATCTCGATCTGAGACAATAGAGGCAGGTGTACCATGTAACCGAATAATCTCATTAATGAACAAGTTAGCGTACTGAGTCATCTGAAAGTCTTCCTTCACAGGTAAGAAATGTGCTGACTTGGTAAGTCTGTCTACAATCACCCAAACGCCATCGTGGCCTCTGGGCGTCCTCAGAAGTTTAAACACAAAATCCATGGTTATATGATCCCATTTCCATTCAGGGATAGGAAGCGGTTGCAGTGCTCCGTAAGGTCTCTGTCTCTCCGCCTTTACCTGCTGACATATCAAACATTTACTCACATACTCAGCAATTTCTCGTTTCATACCAGGCTACCAGTAATGTTCTCGGAGCGTACGGTACATTTTTGTTCCTCCCGGATGCATAGCATATGCAGAACTATGAGCTTCAGCCAAAATCTCTTTTTTCAATGCTTCATCTGCAGGTACACACAATCTCCCTTCTGTGGTTAAGGCTCCGTCCTCATTCACTGCATAATCCTGCCGTTCTTCGGCTTCTACTTCAATTCGAAGAATACATAAAGTCGCATCATGAAATTGAGCATCAATGATCTGATCAATCAGGATTGGTCGCACCTGGAAACTCGCTACCAACCCATCTTGACTATCAAGTCCCAACACAACACCAGTCTTACGTAGTTCAACTAGTAGAGGCAAATGTATCATCCGCAAATGGGCTACTGAATGTGCTGATTTCCGGCTCAATGCATCAGCCACTACGTTTGCCTTTCCAGGATGGTATTCAATCGTGCAATCATAATCCTTAAGTAATTCCAACCATCTTCTATGCCTCACATTTAACTCCTTCTGGGTGAAAAAGTATTTCAAACTTTTATGATCCGTAAACAGTCGGCAAGTCTCACCATGTAGATAATGTCTCCAGATCTTTAGCGCATGCACTACTGCAGCCAATTCCAAATCATGGGTAGGATAGTTGTGCTCATGCGGTTTTAATTGCCGAGAAGCATAAGCAATCACTTTTCCATGCTGCATCAACACACACCCTAAGCCGTGTAAGGATGCATCAGTATACACTTCAAATTCTCCACTGTCATCTGGAAGAGCTAATACTGGAGCGGATGTCAATCGTTTCTTCAATTCCTGAAAACTCTGCTCACAAATCTCATCCCAAATGAATCTAACTCCCTTCCTGGTCAAACGAGACAAAGGAGCAGTAATCGTAGAAAATCCTTCCACGAAACGCCTGTAATAACCGGCTAATCCCAGAAAGCTCCTCACTTCAGTCACTGTTGTGGGTTGTTCCTAATTTGCCATTGCTTCAATTTTCTGGGGATCAACACAAATTCCTTCCGCAGAAATCACATGCCCCAGAAATCCCACACTCGTCAACCAAAATTGGCATTTACTCAGTTTAGCAAACAGTTGATTTTCCCTCAAAGTTCCAAGCACAAGTCTCAGGTGCTTCTCGTGCGCTTTCGCAGTCTTTGAATATACTAAAATATCATCAATAAACACAATGACAAACTGATCAAGATATTTCCGGAATACTCAGTTCATCAAGTCCATAAATGCTGCCGGAGCATTGGTTAATCCAAAGGGCATTACAAGGAACTCGTAATGACCATACCGAGTCCGGAAGGCTGTTTTCTGAATATCCTCTTCTCGAATCCGCAGCTGACGGTAACCAGAACGAAGATCAATCTTCGAAAAATATGTAGCTCCCCTTAACTGATCAAACAAATCGTCAATTCGAGGCAAAGGATACTTATTCTTGATCATCATCTTATTTAGTTGCCTGTAGTCCATACACATCCTCAAACTGCCTTCCTTCTTTTTCACAAACAGTACGGGGGCTCCCCATGGTGATACACTCGGTTGAATGAATCCCATATCGACTAAATCTTGTAATTGCACATTTAATTCCCTTAACTCAGCTGGTGCCATGCGATAAGGAGGCAAAGAAATAGGTCGTGTACCAGGAATCAAGTCAATGGTGAACTCCATCTCCCTATGCGGTGGCACTCCGGGTAAGTCCTCAGGAAACACATCTAGGAACTCACATACGATAGGGATGTCCTCGACCCTAACTGGGGTATCCCGTACATCAACCACATGTGCTAGATAACCCTAGCAACCTTGCCGCAGCAATTCCTCTGCCGTAAGGGCTGATATGACTTTGACAGGTAACATTTGACGATCTCCCTGGAATATAACTTCCGGTAATCCTGGACTCCGGAGTATCACCCTCTTATCGAAACATTCGATAGAGGCATGATGAGTTGTCAGCCAATCCATCCCAAGGATAACATCAAAATCACATAAATCTAACAAAATTAAGTCAACCACGAGATGCTCACTCCCGATCAAGACAGGATACTCTCGTATCACTTGGTTGACTACATAAATATCACCAGTCGGTGTACCGACTCCCATATTACAACCAAGTGCAGAAATCTCTCTATCAGCTAAGGTTGCATAAGTGCGAGAAACAAATGAATGAGTAGCTCCCGGGTCTATTAAGGTACGTGCATGATGCCCAAAAATAGGAAGCATACATGTCACCACTCCTGGGGTAGATCGAGCCTCCTGTTGAGTAACAGCAAATACTCTAGCCTGTGGTCCCGAAGTCTGACCACGTCCTCGTGAGTTACCACATCCCCGACCAGCTCCTCTCCCCCCAGTCGTATCAGAAGTCGATGCCGTACTCCGACTCTGCTCGGCAGTGCCCCAACCGGTACCACGACCAATCAAACGTGGGCAGTCCTTCTTGAAATGGCCCGACTCCCGACAGTAAAAGCAAACAAGTACATTTCCCTGGTTGGGCCCGCTGTTCTGTCGGTTGGCTGATCCCACTGATGCTTCACTAGACTGCACTGTTGCCGAAGATTGGAACCCAAATCTCGGTGCATTACCACGACCATAACTCGAACGAGTACCACCAGATGATCCAGAACTAGAACCGCCCCTTTTTGGCCATCTCTGACTCGGCGCTCCCTGATACTGTCGCTCTCGGCGCCGACCATAGCTTGAAAACTGCTGGGGTGCTAGTAAAGTCACCTCAACCCTGGCAGCTGCATCGGACAACTCCCTCAGAGAAGCATATGATCCCACTGTCACGGCACCACGGATCACATTCTTTAACCCTTGCTCAAACCTTCTGCACTTATCCTCCTCGGTAGACACATACAAAGGGGCAAAATTTGCTAGGTTCAAGAACTTTTGCTCATAATCAGCCACAGATAGATCTCCTTGTTTCAGTTGAAGAAACTCCACTTCCTTGGCATTACGGAAAGAACGAGGATAAAACTGATCTAAGAAACGATGCCTAAAGTCCTCCCAACTCAGGGTGTTGACATCCAATCCCGTCAACTGTAATCCACGCCACCATCGATACGCCTGACTACTCAGCATAAACGTGGCTAAAGGAACCATGTCTCCTGGTGGACATCGCATGATCTCGAAAATCCGCTCCAACTGTGTAACCCAATCATAAGCCTCATCTGGGTTCGTCTGACCCGTAAAACTCGTGGCCCCCAAACGTTGAGCTCTCTCTACGTCTGGACCCTCCATTTCTTCGCCAGGCTGTGCACTAGGCTCGCGTCGCTGAGGCATCTTGAGGTATCTGTACGTAAAACAGATCAGTTAACCAGACCCGCGATCAGTTAACCAACGCTAATAGGTCCGTATCATCGAGAGTATCAAAATTGTTGTTGGATCCTTCCTCAGATTCCCGGCCACGCGCCCTCATGCGCCGCCGCAAGCGGCTGCGCGTGACAGCCACGCGCCGTGAACAGTGCCTGCTACAGTGTCTCTCTCTCGCCCGTTTCTCTGGTATTCGGGTCTGCGACCCGCGATCAGACCTGACTCATTTTCTATCGATTTACACTCAATTCATCTCGTTCTTTCACTCATTAATATCTATCCAATCTAACTAATAGTTATGTACCTTCAATTGAATCAATTAAACCATAAACGCCTCGACTCAGGAAGAACACTCATCGGATCCTAATTCGAGTTTGACCTCAAATCGACCTGTTTCATTCAATTGTTCATACCAGAAGCATCATAGGACTATTATAAACACGAAATCGAGATCAATTTCATGAAATTTTACCTCTAAGTAATTCGACTCAAGCTCGATTTTTCGAAACAGTTGCAGTGTCTGTTCATCACCATTTCAGCTCCAATTCTTGTTCCAGTTAATTGGATTCAAGTCGTTAAGCTCCCAGGAAGCTTAATATCACGTCAAATTGGAACGAAACCGTTTGGAAATCCAAATTCGAAAATGAAAATTTTGAATGATTTTCGGTTAAGTGCAGTAGGGTGTTTTCTTAGGTTTGTTTGGTTCCTCTTCGGTTTTTCACTCTTCAATTTAGCTAATTGGGCGCTCAATTCCTCTTGTTGCAACCGAAATCGATTAAGGTGAAGGAGAAATATGGACGTCCTCTGTTCTGTGTTTGAAGGTTTGGTCGTGTACTGTTCATTGATTTCCAATTATTTGTTAACCTCAATTAATTAATTCATCTATGTCACTAATCATCAATAACAAGTGACACTTGTCACTTGATAAAAGATATGAGTCATTTGCTGAAATGAATCAGCACTTAAGGTGAGGTGATAATCATCTCATTCACCGTTTAATCACAATCCACATAAAATTACTATTTTACCCTTGTCCCCCTGAACTTCTCAGACCCATAACTTCTTCATACGAGCTCCGTTTTCGGCGTGCCCCCTGTCTACGGATTCAGCGTTCCGAGACCTACACAACGGTACTCGAGAAATATGCAAAAAGTATTTTAAACAAAAAGTCAACTTTTAGCCATATTCCCTTCAGGGGTAAAAATGTTATTTTCACATTATTTTAATATTTTACAATTTTTGGATTTTTCGGGGCGTTACAACAATCACTGACACCAGCACCAGTGCTAGTACCAGCACCAACGCACTATCATCAACACTAGTATCAGCACACAGGCATCCATACTAGTATTGGCATAAAAGTACCACCATACCAACATCCATACATAGCACACGAACATCCACCCTAGCACACAGTGTGCAAAGTTGTTACCCTGGATCTCCGTTCATTCCGAACGACAATCCCGTAACACCACTCGTACCCCACGACTATGGGTACCTCCAATTTGACCACTGGCACATCAGGATAATGGACGTTCCCTGAACATCCCCTGATCCCAAGTATTAAAACCATACTAAATACCCTCGATAGCCAGTTATCTTGACACAACTGTCGGCCAACAGTCATCGTTGTCAAGATCCGTATCCACACATCACACTAATATTCGATCCAACACGGGATTCCATATTTTATCTCATAACCGTATCCGTAGATCGAAACCCATAAGACTCACTAGAGTCATCCACATGGTCATCCATGACCTCAGCCGCTCATCGCAGCACAAGTTCTCAATTAAAGTTCACTTTTCCAGTCCATCAATTATAAATTAGGGTGCCAAAATCACACCCTAGGGTTCCACTGAACCCAACTGCCTTCTGCAGTAAAATCCACCACCTGACCGACTCCGCGGTCCTGACATCGCATAGACGTCAAATCCAATCCAATCGTCAATTCAACGTGGATTCCCTCGTGGGTTCCACCACGAAGTTCATCGGCTAACTCCGATGCACCAACATCTCTTACCCTAGCCATCACCACCAGGGTCCACATTTTAGACCATTACTCAACTGAGTTTCGCATTTCCATATCATTATTCAAATGGGGTTCCCTGAACCCAGCCGTGCCAAGTAGCACAACAATCCATCATCACATGACCGAACCGACGGTCCCACATTACCAGTTAATCACAAACAACCCCACTTGGGTCGAATCACATTAACGCACGGCGTTTCGGGTCAAACACACCCAATCCACTATTCAAATCCAAAACTATCTATCAGGTTGACAACGGAACCACAGCCCAAAGAGACATCACACCCTCGACCTGCGCGCACAAAAGAGCAACCCTGCTCTGATACCAAATTGACACGACCCATCCCAATCCCCCCGGGATTACCATGGAATGTGTCATGCTCCCGTCTGACAAGAGGTGTCAGACAAGGGATAACCTGTTGCCACTGCCCAACCGGGCTTCCAGAGTGCGTAAGGATCGATGGAGGAGGTGTATGATGTCCCAGTCTCTGCTGCAGTCGTATCCGGAATCAACCTGAAGGGCATTAAAAACAAAAGCTGTGAGTGGACGAAAATAAACAAGTCTGTTTAAAACATTTATAAGACATTTATGCCCCTTAGTAAAAACATATGCATGCACCATCATTTGAAATCATAAATCATATAGTATGAACCATAAGGCATGTAATAAAACCATAAGTATAATTTTAGCCACTGCACTATACACTCCAATCCGACATCCCTGATGTCTGACGTCCCTGACGTCCAATAAGGTCACAATCACAAGGCTACGCGTGCCACTCGGGTCTCAATTCCGAGTTCAATCCCCGAATCCCGTTTGGGTACAGCATCCCCGATGCTTAGCGTCATAGACGCTGGACGTTCTAGACGTCCGTGACCTCTCCAGGGTACCTCATCCGGAGGAGACAGTATCATATGGATGGATCTATACAGTGCAGTACCAAATACATTTTATTGATATCCAAATGCAAAGCATATATATATACATAGATAAAATCCAAACCAATCTTTAAGTTTCATCAGACGGGTCTCAAGCCCAAATACCGTGAAACGTGCCATAACCATAATTTCAATATCATCAAAACCATTATAAGTCCAAATAGTTGATTTAAATCCAAAATCATTTATTCGATTCCATTTTAGGGTCCCCGACCCGAATCACATGTATAAATCAACTGGGCCCCTGGCCCGATTTCATAAGTTAACTGGCCCCTGACCCGAATTCATAAGTCCACTAGGCCCCCGGCCCGAATTCACAAGTTAACTGGGCCCCTGGCCCGATTTTACTTAATCAAGTCCGTAACCCTTTCATGAAATCATATCCAACCACATTTATGGAAATCGGTGCAAATCCAGAAAACCTCGATTTACGTGCAAACACGTAAATCACCTCGAAATGCGTGAAATCATATAAATTCACCGATATCCAAAATAAATCATTTAATCACAATTATAAAAATCATGAAACAGTTATGCATGCATCAAATTTATAAAACCAATGTCCACTCACAAACCGTTTAACCGAGCGCCTCGATACGCGTGCCATAGGCCTTTCCGGGCCACACCACTATCACCAGGACTCCCAATCCTGTTCAAATCACATTAGAGGGTCACTAACCTCCCCATTAACATCCTATCAAAGTCCCGTAATTTTCCCGAATTTATAACTATTTTTAAAATTGATTTAAAACCTTCGGACGTCCCGAACAATATCGAAACGGTGTCCGATCGACACGAAACCAATCCCAAAAATGTTCGTTACATTAAATAGGACAGAAGTCATGTTGACCTCAACAGAATCAGTTTTCACCACCTCCACATGGATCCCTAACTGCCAAGCAAGAAATAGCCCAGCCCTTATAGCCTCTAGCTCAACCGCTAGGACCGGCAACCCCAAATAACCCACACCTGCAAATCTGACCACTCCTACACGGTAGAGTCTCGTATTATTCCATTAATCCCCTTGCGAAGCCATGTTTGTCCACAACTCCATCATAATTCAGTCTGATCATAGAGAGGGGAGGTTTTTCCACCACACCACCTGTTCCACCCTTGCTGGAATTGGACAATAATGCAGTGCTGCAAAACTGTCGTGAGTCTTCACGGTCTGCTCCATAAGCAGCGGATCTTCCATCCTAGGTAACTGATGAAAAACCTTATTTTGAGTGGGAAGCCTAGATGCCACACAAACCCAAAGATTAAGTTCCTTTGCTGTGTTAGGGATAATAATGCAGAAAACAAAGCATAAAAAGCAAGGGGATAGGGGATCGCCTTGTCTTAGTCCTCAGGTCGGAAAGACATGACTAATTAATTACCTGCCCTCTACCTTTAGTAGCATAAGTAACTCTGGTACTTAGGACAATTCATAACTAATTAGACAAAAGATTCAGCAAACCCAATCCTCCTCTTCATTGCTTCCACGAAAGCCCACTCAACCCGATCATATGTTTTTGATATATCAAGCTTCAAAAACATCTTTTTCAAATTGTTATTGCCGCTCCTACGATTGGCATGGATACTCTCAAATGTTGCAATAATGTTGTTAGTAATAAACAGGGAAGGCACAAAGGGACTGTGGAATTCAGAAACAATCGTTGGCATAATTAACTTCATTATGTTCACTAATATTTTAGCAATATTTTACACAAAATCTGACATAGGTAGTAAGTCCCATCTTTGTAACTTTAATTGGATGATCCACCTTAGGTATAAGAGTAATTAAAGTATGATTAATATCCCCAATGCTTACCCTATCATTTAAAACTCCCAAAATGAGTCACTACATCATAGTTAACTGCATTTCCAATATTTTTTATTGAAAGTTACGGGCATAACATCAACGCCTATGTTTTTGGTGGGGAACATCTGGAATAAGGTAGCCTTCACGTCTTCTGACCTAAGGCAGTAACTAGCTCAGCATTTTGGCTAGTTTCACACGGGGTTGAACGGCCAAGAATTGCATCCAGAGAAGTAAGACCAGAACTGTAGAATAAGTTGTTAAAATATTGAATAAAAACTTGGCCAATACCTCAATCACGATTGCCAGCGATTAACATTATTAAAGACTCGAACCAAGTAGTTCCACTGGCCCCTCTCCTTAGAAAACTAGTAGAAGAATTTCGTATTACGATCACCCTCATGCAACCAATTTATTTAAGGATGCTGCCTCCATAGAAGTTCTTCCTGGCCACGAAAGGGGGTTAAGCTCTAGGTCAAGTTGGCATTGAATTTGAAAATCATGCACCAACTGGATAGAGTTTCTGAACCCATCAAGCCTTGCATTTAGCTTTAATATTTTCTTGGGAAAACATTCTCTACTAACTCTCGGCTTCATTTGTAACTCCGCAGTTTTGAGGGCATTGAACTATGATTACCCTCCCAAGACAAAGTGACCATGTCATGGCATCTTTCTGCCTTGACCCACATCTCTTCAAGAAAGAATCGTCGGCCTTTTTGCCTTGGAGGAGCATTGGTTAGGATCCTTGTCTAAATTGGAAGGTGGTCTGATGCCCAAGAATTCAAATGAATAGTAAGGGAACTGGAAACCATCTGTAGGAAAGTAGCATTGATCCAGCCTAACTTTAACATGTCCATCATCTCTCCATCTATTTGTCCAAGTGAACTTACGTTCGCAGAAGGGTATAGACATAAGTCCACAATCATCTAGTGAATTACAAAAGTCAATAACCTAAGGCAAAGGTCGAACTCGCCTACCCATCTACTTATCAGTCTTCTTAACTTCGTTAAAGTCCACCTTACAATCCACGGATACTCAAGATCATAGTCTAAATGCCGAAGAAGGTCCCATAAATCCCTAAAAAGATGAACTTCTAGGTTCCCATCAAAAAACCTAGGAACGAAAAAAGGACCATTATGCACACCCCTCACAAACGCATCAATATGCCCAATAGAGTAGGATCGAATGCTAACATCCCCTCCATGGGCACAAAGTAAGGCTAAACCCTTGCAAAACCATTCCTACTAACATAGAAGCCACCTACCACATGTAGTTTTCTCTTAATAACATCCCTTTGTCTCACTATTTTCTTAGTTTCTAGTAAGAAAATAATATCCGGCGGTTTTGCTCTGAAGAAAAACCTCAAGGCATGTTGCACCCAGGGACTTCCCAAACCCTATAAATTCCAACACAAGAGACTCATTTCACGTTGTGGGTTGTGTCTTTTGGCCCCATCATTTTTGTGGATTGTCCCACACTTTGTTTTCAGAAAAAGCACTAGAGTTCGAGGAACCGGATTTTTGACTTCACTGATGGCATTTTTGGGGAGTTAATTTTAACCGGAAACCCCCAACACTATCCCCTAGCGTTGTCCATTTCCTTGCTGTGATTTCATATTAGTACCTATATCCTTCTCAACGGCCAACGTACCTCTTGGAGCATGGGGCATCGCTTCACCTAGAAGAGGACATCCAAGTGTCATTACTGCTTGCACTAAGTCCAACGTAGGTAGAGCATCACTTCTAACATAGACTCCCAGTGCTAGACTATGAGTCTCAACAGCGTTCATGAACCATGCACTGCCAACACACTGCTACTTCAATCTCCCATATTCACCCACAATCTCGACTCCACCTATCCCATTCGAAGCCCATTCAAAGCTCCAAATGCTTGATTAAATGACTACACCGTCCCACTATAGAATAGCCACCCTGTCTACATTCAGGCCTTTTGCTCTAGAAGTCAGCCCAAAAATACAACCCTTAAAACCACTTTTAGGTTGAATACTATAAACCTCCTTCTCCAAAGTCTGCCGTCTTCCAAATGTTGCCTTCAGCCCCTCTGTCACAGGAACCACCATACACGAGCTCCCTATATGATCCAAGAGTCCACATTGAAGGCAGAAGAATGGGAACCTCTCATATTCAATATCATATCTTCTGACCAGTTCATTTGCCAAAAGTTTCAAGGTAACAAAACATTTGAGCGGTTCCAAAATACTCAGCTCCACCATTATCGGCCAAATACTCCACAAGAAATCACCATTTCTTCCCTTGTCAACCCCAAAAAGTTCCCCAAATGATTACCAACACGCTCAACAAGAGTTGGCATGAGAAAAATGTGGTGGGGGAAGGGGGGGATTTTTCTAACCCTAACCCAGAAGGCTTAACGATCAAGAAAAACCTCACCCGGATTAGTAAAACGATCAATCGTTGCCAGAACAAGAAGGGCTCGATCAAGCGAGCCCAGAGCCCCATTTAAAACTTTTTTCTTATCCATTTTAGTTTCAAAAGAGAATAAGAATAGTTCCTTATCACCCAGCAGAACCACCAAAAATTGGCCACGGACATGCCAAATATTATTCATCGTCCTAAGCAACGCCTCCTTGTTAAAGGACTTCTCCGCGAGTAAACACCCAACTACTAGGAACCTGGTTTCCCACATTGTCGTTGAGTCTTCCACCAAGTTCAACTCCTGTCTCAGCCTCAGATATAGCCAATAGCTAGGTTACTAGAAATACTCTCTATTATAGCCCACACTTCAAACCACTGCACTAAAACCTATAAGAAAACCTACAACCTGGTATGCGGCACTCTCACAACCATACATATGTTGTCCCGTTGTCATCGATCACCCAATGAGAACGTCAAGATAGTGTGAGAGACCGAAACCCTAACCGCACTTTTCTAAAGGGACAAAAACCTTCCATATTTTTCTCATCTATTTTGTTTTTATTAAAATACTAACTTTTCAATAATCTATTTAGAAACTATTAGCAAAATTATTACTATTAAAATGCTTGGTTAATTACTAAAAAATAAAAAATAATGGGCTATTAATCGTTTTTTTAGTTTGATATTTTTTTTTCAAAGCTAAAACCGAATCGATTGGGGGATCGATTTCAGTTCGGTTCAGTTCTCAACCCCAAACCAGTTTTAAGCAAGAAAATCGGTTGGATTGGTTCAATTTGATTTTGGTACAATTTAACTAGTTTTTTAACGGGATCAAGGAAGAGAGGCGTGAAGTAGTTGTAAGGCTTGGAGAGATGGAGAGATCGAGGTAGAACGGAGAGATGGAGAGATTGAAGTTGACAGAGAGATGGAAAGATGGAAAGATAGAGGGATCTAGGTAATTATGGCGATGGATGCGAATCCGATGGAGACAGAGAGATCGAGGTGGAGACTAGAGAGACGTGGGTACAGTGGAGATGGAGAGATCCAAGGGAAAGACAAAGAAGAAGATGAGAGGTGGAGGGTGCGATGGGAGGTGGATATGATGAAACTGGAATCGGAGAGGCGTTCTAATTTGAATTCAATCCAAGAGATACAATTTAAACAGTTCACTGAGCACAACTCTAGTTGATCAAATTTATTCATAACGCATCCATCGTCAAAAGTTTGTTCTCGCAATATTTTACCAGAGCAATTATTGAGGCATCATTTACTTATAGTAAATTACCTCAAATTTTTTTAATGATAAAGAAAAATTACAAAACAAAATCACGAGAGCAACCTTCACTAACAAAGTCAAATAACCACGTTTCATGAGTTTTAGTTGGGAGAGAGACCTCCCAAAACAGGATATCAAGGCAATTGTAGCCACGTTTGGTGAGAGTATTTGACACGACCCATCTCAATCACCCCCGGGATTAACAAGGGATGTGTCATGCTCCTGTCTAACCCACGCGTGACACGAAGAACTAGATAAGGGATAACCCAAAACCTCCGCCCATTCGGGACTTTCAGAGTGCGCTAGGATCAGTAGATGAGTGTGATGTCTCGGTCTTGTTTGATCCTGAAATAACCAACTCGATGAGACCCGCTGGGGGTGCTAGGACCAGCCGTGTGGTGACAAGACCCACCCCGATTATCGCCTCGATAATCGGGAAGCATCCTGCTCCCGTCTGACAATCAAACCCAAAAGACCGGAAAACTAATTAATATTACAACACACCCATTGTCAGACCAGGGAGATTAAACAAATACATCCGACTGGACGTCAAGTCCACAGTTTCACAGAGCGATATTACAAAACAAGTTAAAGAAACAAGTCCTACTCTGTGAACTAACTACTCCGCGACGGAAAACTTTATGCCTCCGCCTCCGCCTCTGCCTCGGCGCTTGCCCCCGCACTTGTACCACGACCTGGAGGGAATTTAAAACAACAAAGTGTGAATGGACCGAAACATAAGTTTTAAAGGGAAAACAGTTTTTCCGAAATTGGGTTCGCCCTCCAGTTTTGTAACACGCATGCATAACCAAATATTCAAATTTTGCATATTAACTTTTGAAAACTCTTTTTCCGAAACACGTGAAAAACGTTACAAAGGATCACCTTAATTCATGTAAAAACCATTTAATAATTCCAGGTTTCAGAAACCGTCATTGTGAACGTTAATTGCACAAATCAAGTAAAACGTGAATCAATAACCACAATTATGCCGTTGGATCCATCCGAGTCTTTAAACTCAATTTTAGGCCTTCCCGGGATATCAACGAGTCTTTAAACTCAAAACATGATTAACAGGCCTCGGGGGTATCATAATAATCGAGTCTTTAAACTCACGAGTCTTTAAACTCAATTCGGGTCTTTAAACCCAATTTTCGGGCCCGCCCCCGTCATTAAATAACCGGGTCTTTAAACCCAAAATCAGATCCAACCATTAACCGGGTCTTTAAACCCAAAATCGTTTTCAAACTCAATAAACCAGGATTCATCACAAACCTTTTTCCAACATTATTCCAAAAACATTCTCATCATGACAGGACTTATGTCCGAACTCACATGCAAATTCCAACACATGCAATTTCCAAAAATTACTTCACAATGTGATCAAACATCATAAATCCGAAACATGCATATTCATATCCAGGTACTTTATCAAAATCATCGCGCATGCATAAGCGGAAACCGTAACCTCGAAATGCGTGAAATACGGTAAATATCTCGAAAAACGTAAAACATATCACCATCATAAAATCATATGTAAAACCATGAGATAAATAAGCAAAATAGTCATGCATGCCCAATTTAGAAATCAAAAGGGTCCACTCACGGTTTTAGGACGCGTCAATCGCGTCCCGCGTGCTCCTCCGCAGCTTCGGAAGTGTCCGGGCCTGTAAAAATGTACAAGAAAGGTTACAAACATCCCCAAATAGCTCGTAAGATTTTTCCCTAATTTCCCGGATTTTTCGGCAAAATAAACCTTAAGGACCTAAATTTCCGGGCTCCCGAGATTAACCCGAACGACTCCCGAACAACTCGAATCCTAAAGGGAAAATGTTAATTAGACTGAAAGGAACAATTCCCATGTTGACCGTGATCGGAGATGACATCGCACGCGCCGTCACGCGCCGTCCAAAGTGGCTGCGCGTGAAGGCCACGCGCCAAGCTACAGTGTCATCGTTCTTACCCGGATAGACTGATAAACGGGTCGGTTACCCGCGACTCAACCGGACCAGTTCCAGCTCAATTCTCAATCAATTCCTCTCGTTTTTGATCCTATTATCTTCTCTAACTCATTAATTTCAGGTCTGTGTCGATGACTAACCTCGACTGACACCAAATCGACCCAACTCAAGTTCGAACAGTCGAACAAGTCGACTTCTGGAACTCCCCCTACACGGTTCCATTTCCAAATTGATTTCACCAGTAGCATAAAGGGACCCATACAAACACAATAGCACGAACAATTGAACTCATCGTTACCTGGAAGTCGTCGTCCTCAAGCTCGAAAATTCTCAGGACCAGGGAGCTCAGTTCTTGGCCGATTCGTGAGTGTCGTCCTTCGAAATCGATGTGGTTGGTTTCCTTTTGCTCCCAGAAGACTAGAACGGCCCTTAGTTTAGCTCGAAAGTCCCCACAATTTGATCTTCAATTTTTCCCTCCACTGGTTTTTCCTTCGAACTGGGACTTGGGTTCCTGGGCAAAACGGGCTCCAATCTCAACAACTCCAGCACCGTCGTGATTCTGTCACTCCTAGAAGTCTCCCTATGTGTTTAGTTTTCCCCCAAAGCCCGTAGGAATTGAACTCTGAGTTTCCCCCCAAAAAACCCGAAACTGTTTTCTCACCGTCCCTCTCAACCTCAGCCCACACCTGATGCACCAAATGACCCAGACGAAACCTCTCCTCACTCTCTTACACGGTTGATCGATCAATGTGGCCAACAACTCGTGGGAGACCAACTGGGTCTCTGAAAATGGTTTCCCGCACGCACAGAGACCACGGCCATTTTAAAATCCAGCCCGTGCACTGAGCTCAGTTCAGTCTCCCATGGGTGTCTCCACTGCCTCAATTCTCATAAACAAATCGTCTGATCCATCCACTACCACCCTAAACAATTTACACGTGTAAAACACCACGGCATGGCCGTGTGCTCTGTTTTTCACGGTGGTGATACAGTAACCGCCGTGAAATGACCAAAATGCCCCTCTGTGCAATAATTACCAAATTGCCCTCCAACTTCCATGACCCGTATCTCGGGCATCCGACGTCCGTTTCACGCGTGCCGCCTAACGTTGTACTCAGGGCGTCGAGACGAACATAACGGTCTTTGATTCAAATGAGTATCAATTGTCAAACAAAAAGTCAACTTTTTCCCTTTATAACGTCCAATTTACGATAATGCCCCTGAACTTCCGAACCTCATAACTTCCACCCTGTTCGTCCGAATCGAACGTGCCACCTGTCTATGAACTCGTGACGTCCCGAACTACGTCACGGTCATCACTCCACGTCCGTTCGACCTCCCAATCAAAAAGTCAACAAATTGACCACACAAATCACAGGGGTAAAAACGTCATTTTATTCAATATTTTATAATATTACATTTCCAGAACGTCCGGGGCATTACATGTGGTGTCTTGGACCCGCTGGGGGCTTTGCTGTTCGGCAGGGATCCTGCAAAGACTAGACACCGGTGTGGTGCCGGCCAAAAGGGGCTCCGATGCCTTAGTTAGTATCTGAGTGCCGAGAGGCAAGTAAATACAGTGCTCTGGATCGGTTCTGGGTCTCTTACCTTTGTGAAGGGTTTCCTGGTATTTATAGTAGCCATAACTGTGGCAGTTGGGCTACTGTTCCGGAGTAGGTTGTGCCTTGTGGCTGTGAGTCATCTGACAAACCCTAGACATCCGGGGTAGGCGCCAGCTGGAGTCCCGACCTACCTCCGTCAGGGAGTTGGTAGGGCAGAACTGGTTAGGTGACTGTCGCAGCCAGCTGTTGTCTGTTCATTGTCAGATGCCGAGTGGCGGGTCTGTAGTTTGGTGCCGAGCAGCAGGCCGTAGGCCGTGGGGGTGCCGATCAGGCGATCGGTCGGCGGTCTTTTTGTCCTGCCGGGTCCTGTGCTAGGGTGGTCGGTCGATATGGTATCAACATAAGTCCCCTAAGTCTTTGACTGAGGTGGATTTCCTCGGTCGAGGACTTGTGATGACAGCCAGTGCCTGTCGACCGACCGGGGCGGTGCGCCCTGTCTCCTAGTAGCCCTCCAAGTCATGGATCGCGGAGGTGCACCGTATGTTTGTAGTGAATGCAGTCCCCAGTGCCGAGTCCCGTAAGCTGCCCTCCGTGATGACCTGAAGGTCGTGGAGAGGTGCCGAGGGGGATGGCGGGGACCCGTCGGTTGCAGCGTGCGTGCCGACGGGGAGAGGAAGCATGCCGTCGGTGGAGGTGTCGAGGGACGCCGGTCGGCATGCCGTAGTGAGACGTATTCTGGGGAATACGTGCGTACGTATGTACATAGGTGGGAATGTATGATACCGATGGGCATACAGTACAAGGTATTCGTAGCCGAAAGGTGGCCGTATCGGCCTGGTGACCGTCAGATCGAAAATGCGTATCTCGAGGCGAGCCAGGGGCCTATAAAAGGGGGTGGAAGCTTTTGGCTTTTTCACTTTTTACTCAGAGCATCTGTGGAGTAATTTCAAGTGCCGACTGAATTGGAGTCTTCCGAGAGGAAAGGAGACACACGCGAGACCAATTCGACCGAGCAAATATTACAGGTATAATTTCTGCCGAACGGCATCTCTGCTCAGCATGTGTTCCGTAGCGTAGGTGCTTAGTTGTAGCTTCTTTTGTTTTGGTAATTTGTAGATGTCAGAGTTAGAGTCAAACAGTGGATCTGGGGTTAGGTCCCCTCAAGCTTTTGGCGGGGAAACACCGTCTAGTTCGGCAAGCGACGTGCCGAGCGGGCGCAGTGGGTCAACGTCCACTAGTGGATCCACAACTAGTAGTGCGTCGTCGTCCAGCAGCGGTGACAGCCTAGATCAGGCTCTCAGGTTGCCGAGGAAGGAGGTGAGGCAACAGGGCGGATGCAGCACGTCGGGTTCCAACCAGTCTAGTGAAAGAGGGACGTCACCCCGCACCCCCGTGTCGTCGTTGTCGACTCCGAGGCTGAAGATAGCGGGACGGAGACGGGCTCGCCGATGGAACTAGTTTCCGACGGCGTGGTGAAGGTGGAGTACGCCGTGGACTACGAGATGAACACCATTCGGTAGGCTGACCTGGACCGGTTCCTGGAGCTGTATAATGTGCCGGCGGAGATCGGGATAAGCGTACCGCGGCATAGCGAGAAGGCGAGTGATCCGCCAAAGGGGTCGACGTTATTCTATGTCGACTGCTTTGAGCACGGAGTGAGGCTGCCTTTGCACCCGTGGCTCCCGGATATGATGGCGAGGGCGAACTTAGCCATGGGGCAGCTGAATGCGAACGGTTGGATCATCCTGATTAGCCTATACACAGCCTTCCGACTGGCGGGACTGCCGGAGCCGACCTGGGGGCAGCTGTGCGCCTTGTACCGCTTCAAGAGGAAGACCTACGGGTCGGGGTGGTATCAGATGGAGTGCCTGCATAAGAGTGCCCGGGTGCGTTCATCACCGATGCGCCGACGTCGCAGAAGAGCTAGAGGCACCATTTCTGCTGGGTGTCCTGGTCGTGGGAGGGGGATGTCAGTAGGGTCCGGTCGAGGATTCCCCGCCATTTCCAGTCTGGTGGTTGTCTGTCTTCCGATCGGCCGGTGACCATAATGTGGTACTTGGGCTGCCAAGACAGGGTCTGATGGTGTGTTATGTATGTGCAGGTCCGTCCAAGGCAACGGTGACAGCGGAGGATTGGGAAGCGTGCAATCTCGTCCGGGAAAAGCTATCCGAGCTAGAGCGTAGTCGCTGCGTCTTGAAGCTACCAGCCAACCTACTTGCCGTGGGTCTTATCTCGCCACCTGGTAAGTAGCAACTGTTTGAATGAAGTAATGATGTGTAGGTATGCCGAGGTACTAACAAGTTGATTTTTGCAGTGCATCCCCTCGTCGAACAAGCCGCTCAGAAGAAGATGAATGAAACGGTGGCAAAACACGGCTCGGCTGCCGAAGGCAAGGGAAAGGAGCCGGAGGTGACCCCCCAACAGCCACGGAGGCAGAAAACCGTGACGGTGAAGCCCAAGGGGACTAGCCGGGAGGAGCCCCCCTAGGGTCGAGTTCGAGCGTCCGTCCAGATGGGCTGCCGAAGCCGACAAGGCCCGAACCTCGGCAGGGTACCGAGGTGAAGAGTCCAATTCTTGGACTGAAGCGGCCCCTCATCGGTGGGCTGGACCAAGCCCAGGAATGCCGGAGAAAGCTCATGGAGACTCGGCAGAGGCAGTCTCCCCCGACGGCAGGGGTGTCGGAGGGTGAGGGCTCCGATCGCCGGCGGAAGAGAGAGGCGGCCCTCAAGGCCCCCGAAGTGCCGAAGGAGAGAGCCAAGGAAGCCAAGGTCGAGATGCCACCGCCCGCGAAGGAAAGGGTGCCGGTCAGCGTTCCAGGCATCGCCTCCGTCTTCATGGAGCCCTTGGAGACAGGGGAGGTGGTCCGGTCAGCCAAAGCCAGGGAGGCGTGGGTGACGGTCACACACCAGATGCACAAGTCGTTGGCGCCTGTGGCCAATGCCTTTGTGCTCGGATCCCAGGTGACGCCCGCAGAAATTGAGCAGATCGGCACTAGCTCCCACCCGGGTCGGTTCGCGGCCCTAGTCGCCGAGCAGGCCCATGTAAGTGGTGATAGTGTTACATACATGTGATTTAGGTTTGTTGTTTTTTTTATATATTTTGCTGACAAGTGTGCATGGTTCGGCAGTGCTTTGGGCAGACTTACGTGGCCCTGCAAAAGGTCTCTCGGCATATGCAGAGGATGGAGGCGGAGCAGAGCGCCGCGCGGCAGAGGGAGGAGAAGCTGTTGGCCCGGGAGAAGGAGGGGCACGCCGCTCGGCGGCGGGTGGCGGAGCTTGAGAAGGAGCTCCAGCGGGAGAAGGCCAGGGCGGAGGCGGCCGAACAGGGTATCGCCGAACGGGAGGAAACGGCGCATGCGTTCTCCCTGCAGCTGAACGCGCAAAAAAAAGATCCTGGGGGAGTTGCAGGGAGAAGTGGAGAGGTTGAGGGTCCTGCTTGCTGCCGATCGGCAGGAGACCCTGGAAGATTTTATGGCCGACCCGGTGTATGCCAATCACCTCGACTTGGCGCTTGCTGAAGTGGAGGATGATTGTGTACAGCGGGTGATGTACTTCAAACCAGGCATCACCCTTAACTTTCCATGGCTGGACGAGCCCCCGGCGCTGACCAAGATCTTTACCCTGGAGGGGCAAGACCCTGATGCCGTTCCGCAGCCGAGTGTCCAGGCGGGTGAAGGCGAGGTGCCGATCACCGGGGGGGCGGATGTCGTTGCTTCGTCATCCGGGAAGGACCGAGCGGGGGAGGAGGATGTGGAGGTGTTGGCTGGGTAGGGATGGAGGTGCAGTTTAGCTAGCCCTGCCATGTGTATTCTTGTTTTTGTATTTCTTTTGTAATCCGGGGAATGCCCCGTGTAACTTGTAGCTTGTTTGTTTTTGTTTTTGTTTTTTTTTTGAAGTGAAATGAAATTGGGCTTATAACATGTATCGAATGTCTACCGTGCGAAGTCACTTCGCTTTGTTGTTTATGCTTTGCTTCTTTTTTGTGAATGAGAATTGCCGATAGGCGAGTGTTTTGTGGATTTGTACATATGCGTAGGCATGCCGATCCACGGGGCTTTAGACTAGTAGGGACCGAACGGTCATAATCAGAAACCCAAACCATAATGTACATAATCCCCAAAAATCAAACCGTAATAGCGAAGGCTAACTGAAGTTGACTGACTTTGGACCAAGTAAACGTCCGTCGGCAGGGCAAGTAGAGGCTGCTTGGGTGACCGGTAGTGCCGATTGGCAATAGTGAATAGGCTACCTGGTTTTTAAGGACTAAACTAACATTTAGATAAATGCAAGAACATTTGGCCGGAAAGGCAAGTTCGACTGGAGATAGCCAAATCGAATTACAACAAAGCGTAAAGCAGTTTACATGGGGAGGTATTTTTAAGTATAAAATAACTTGAGATGATCCGCATGCCATGGGTGTGTAAGTGAACGTCCATCCGTAGTCTGAAGCTCATAAGTGCCCGGACAACAAATTCGAATAACCAGGTAGGGGCCCTCCCACGTGGGCCCGAGTGTCCCATCAGCACGTTCTTTAGTGGCCATGCTAACCTTGCGAAGGACCCAGTCACCGACCTGAAAACTGTGTTCGTGAACGCGAGAGTTGTAATAGCGAGCAATTCGCTGTTTGTGTGCCATGTTGCGGAGATTGGCCTGTTCACGGTTTTCCTCGATGGAGTTGAGATTTTGTGTGAGGAGCTCCACATTCTCTTGTGGATCATAGGATAGTACTCGATATGAGGTTTCCCCAATCTCCACCGGTACGACAGCTTCGGTCCCGAAAGTCAAGGCAAAGGGTGTCTCCTGTGTCGATGTCCGATAGGATGTTCGATAGGACCAGAGAACATCAGATAGGAGGTCGGACCATTGGCCCTTTGGGGTGTCGTGTAGTCGAGCCTTGAGATTGTGTTTGATGAGCTTGTTTACGGCTTCGACCTGTTCGTTAGCCTGTGGATGTGCCACCGAGGCGAAGCAGATCTGGATGCCATAGACGTCACAAAAGTGTCAGAAACGGGTGGAATCGAACTGAGTGCCATTGTCTGTGACGATCGTGTGTGGGATACCGAAGCGACAGATGATGTTCTGGTAGACAAAGCTCTCGATCTGGGCGGCCGTGATTGTTTTGAGGGGCTTTGCCTCTGCCCACTTAGTGAAGTAATCCACTGCAATGACCGCGTGTTCGACGCCGCCCTTTCCATGTGGCATGGGACCGATGAGGTCTAGACCCCATTGAGAGAAGGGCCAGGGGCTGAGCATGGGAGTGAGGCGCTCAGGAGGAGAATGAGGTACGGGAGCGCACAGTTGGCATGGGACGCACCGTTGAGTGATGGCCATAGAGTCGGTGCACATTGTGGGCCAATAGTATCCTTGCTGAAAAGCCTTATGTGCGAGGGACCTGGGCCCGGAGTGATTGCCGCAGATGCCTTGGTGGATCTCCCGGAGGACCGCAATGCCCCGATCAGTAGGGAGGCACTTCAGGAGGGGGTGTCGAATCCCCGTCAATATAAGTGGCCATGCGCCGTGGTGTACCGTGCGGACTGGCGCTGGATGCGTCGGGCCTTGCTATGGTCGGGCGGGAGTTTGGCCGTGGTGAGGTACAGTATGATGGGATCCATCCAAGAGGCTTCCCGTGTCGTGAGCAGGATTGGTTGCTCGTTTGTGCTCGGGGATTCCAGAAATTCAACGGGAACACGGCGGCCTATCCTGTCACTATGCGTCATAAGTTCGCTGCTTTTTAGTGACTGGTTTGAAGGAAAGGCTGATGTTAAGCCGGTGGCAGATGACATCCGTGGATATGCCAGGCATGTCGGCGTAGGACCAAGCAAAGACCTCGCTGTTGTCCCGGAGAAATTGGAGGAGTTGTGTCCTGACTTTGGGGGCGAGTGTGCTCCCAATTTTCACTTGCCGCTCGGGGTTACGCGGGCAAAGGGTGATCAGCTCCGTATCCTCCACGGGTTGCGGCTGCGAGACGGCGGAGAGGTCGCGCGGGTCCTCGGTGGGACCCGCCTGTATTTGCTCAAGGAGCTCGGAGTCGACGGGGTCGGCCTCGTAAGCAGCCTCGGCGACCGCCATGGTTTCTCGCTTGTCGCTTGGGCTGAGCTTTGTCAAGGTGGTCTGATAGCAGGAGCGGGCGGATTGTTGATTACCGCGGACTTGACCAGTGCCCATGATGGTCGGAAACTTCATGAGAAGGGCCCGAGTGGAGATGACGGCGCTGAGCTGGTTGAGGAGTCCCCTCCCCAAAATGACGTTATAGGCAGTGGGGAAATCGACCACCAGGAAGGTGGTGATGGCTGTTGCGATCTTGGGCGCGCTCCCCAGGGAGATAAGCAGGGAGATGGTGCCGAGTGGCATAACAGAATCGCCTAAGAAACTGAGGAGCGAAGAACCAGCGCCGGTGAGCCTTGTGGAGTTGATGCCCAACTGGTTGAAAGTGTCCATGAAGAGGACGTTCACAGAGCTGCCAGTATCCACCAGGATCCGCCCAACATCGAAATTGGCTATTTGAGCGCGAATGATCAACGGATCATCGTGGGGAAAAATAACCCCCCGTTCTTCTTCCTCGAAGAAGGTGATGGGCGTCCATCCCGCCCGTGCGATCTTGGCAGCGCGTCCATCCTCGATGTTGAAGATTTGGTGGTTGGAATTCGTGGCGCGCAGGAAGTTCTTCTTGGCCCGGTTGGAGGTGCAGGAGGAAGAGATGGTAGGGCCTCCGCTGATCGTGTTGATTTGTGGCAGACCCTGGGCGGGGCGCGCGTGCTGGAGGAACTGGTTGATCTTTCCCTCCCTTACGAGTGCTTCCACGATGTCGCGGAAGGCCACGCACTCGTCGATGGTATGACCGTTAAACTTGTGGTACTGGCAATACAGGTTGGATTGGATGCCCGGTCGGGGGCCAGGCGGTCGCGCCCGTGGCTTGGGGATTGTGCCCTCGATGTTCATCAAGACATTCTCGAAGGAGGTGTTCAGGATGGAATAGGTTTCGTACTTTGAGGTGGGCCCCGTGTGGGGTTTTCCTGACTGGTGGTGGCCTGATCCCTGCCCCTTGTGGTGGTACTTGTCCCTCCCGCGAGGATCATTGTTGTACGTCCCCTTTCGCTTACCGGAGTGTGAGTCAGATCGGTGATCCGTATGGGCGTTGTTGTTTGGCGGAGGTGACTGTGCCTGCCGGTTGCTGGGAGGTGGAGGGCGCGTACCATCCATGTCAGGTCGGGGTACTACCTGGGGAGAGTTGAAGTGCTCCGCCTTGGCATGTATTGCCGCTTGCCGCATGAGCTCATTGTAATCGTCCCAACCCTGGGTGAAGGAATGGTACTTGAAGGTGGACTCCCGCAGCCCGTTGCGGAAAGCTCGGTAAGCGGCCTTGTTGTCAGGACCCACCCCGGTTTCACCCCGAAAACCCGAGGTAAATCCCGCTCCCGTCTGACTTCTCGACACAAAACTCAAGTAAAACTCACTCAAATCCAGTCAAACGCAGGAGTAATTAGACACAATGTCCCGAAGGTAGCATTTACAGAACATAGTACGAACATACAAAGAAAATAAAAGCGATAACTACACGCACACGGAAGCCTTTAATCTATTC
The DNA here is from genome assembly GCA_032719365.1 of Prinsepia uniflora. Taxonomy (NCBI): domain Eukaryota; kingdom Viridiplantae; phylum Streptophyta; class Magnoliopsida; order Rosales; family Rosaceae; genus Prinsepia; species Prinsepia uniflora. Next base: position 71,468,978 of record CM064862.1, read on the forward strand.
TGGGAACTCTCACGTCACTTCTATGCCTCAGACTCTGCCTCGACGTCAAGACCCCGCGCTAGCTCCACGACCTGGAGGGCAATTTAAAACAGAAAATGTGAGTGGACCAGAAAGTACAAAAAGTTCAAAACCACTTTATATGAAAACCGAGTTTAACCCTCCGTTTTGAAACCACATGCATAACCAACAGTTATAAACACATTAATAAAGAATCATTCTTAAACATCATAAGAAACAGGAACACTATAAAATATCATAAGAAACCACAACATGAGTATCAGAAAACTGTATCATAAACCATGAACGTTAACTTATAAATGTCCCGATCAAACCTGCTGGATCTATCCGAGTCTTTAAACTCCCGAGTCTTTAAACTCAATCTAGGCCTTAATCATATCCGAGTCTTTAAACTCCCGAGTCTTTAAACTCAAGGCCTACGGGGGAAAATCAATATATATCCGAGTCTTTAAACTCCCGAGTCTTTAAACTCAATCCGGGTCTTTAAACCCAATCCGGCCGGTCCCCCGTCACATATATCCGGGTCTTTAAACCCAATATCTAGATCCAGCAAATCCAATCCTAAAACCATTTGAAAACCATTTACCAATCCACATCCAAACCCGAATTCGAAATTACTGGTCCGATACCCTTCCGGCATCCAGAACCGTCATTCCGAACCCAAATCCGGAATCCACTTTCCAACTTTAAAACCAATTCCGCTTTCTGAAATCCGATTCTAAAATCAAAAACCTTGATCATCGAAATCATGTTCCAAAACCCACTTAGAACCATTGAAAACCACTTATCAATTGAAATCCCAAAACCATAACATATATTCCAGAAACCAACCATTTCTCCTAAAACGTGCTAAAAACCAATTTCTTCGAAAAACGTGTAATAATGTAAAACCAACCAAACATATTCGATAAACATAAAATCATAATCAAACCATAAAACAGTTATAGAAAACAGTTATGCATGCTCGAGTTTAAAGAAAGGGATCCACTCACAGTACTGAGCCCTACTCGCGTCCCGAACGTCCAGCCCGTTCCTCGGCTTCCTCGGGAAATCCCGATCCTGTCAAACACCGTCAAAATACGTCACTAACACATCTACGAAGGTTCACCTAAATTCCCTCAAAAATCCCCAAACCAAAGACTTAAAACCCCGGGACCCTAAACATTCACCCTCGCGGAACTAAACTCAAACGACTTCCGATTGACCCGAAACCAACTCCATTGAACTCAACACAACTCCTAGACCAAAAGTCAAGTTGACCGTTTTCCCCATCGCCGCCGCACGCGCCCCCACGAGCCGCCCAAAGTGGCTGCGCGTGGCCCTCACGCGCCTGCTACAGTGCACCGTCTTCCTCAGACAAACCCGGTTCGCCACAGTGGTCTGCAACTCAGACCGGCGTCAGCGGTTCACCGCCGTGCTTGCACGATTTCCTTCCCTTTCTTCACCTAAAGCTTCGTCCAACCTTACTCTAAGCATCCCCATCCTCCAATCACCTCGACACAGCCTCCTACCCGTCGTCTCAAGCTCGAAACCAGACCTCCCCAAAACTCTGTTTCACGATCCGACCACCCAGCTCACCACCCTTCACGGTGGCTTCACCAAACGCTTCCCTGAACCTCACTGAACCTAAACCAACTCTCCTAGACCTTCGACTCAACCCCTATCGTCACGACTTTGGGTTCAAACATCACAGCAAAACAGAACACCAGAGTGTCTGCCGTCGTCTGAGCTCCGCCGTGTACCTCCCCGTCACAGCGACCAACCTAGTCGACGCCTAGGACTCTCCTGAACCTCGCCCTGGCCTCCAATTCCCTCGACTCTCACCCTAGACCCACGACTTCCACGTTGAACCTCAACGGAAAACAGAGTACCGAAACGGGGATGAGGGAATTACCTGCCTCCTGCTGCCGCCGTGAGCTCCTCCTGGGCTGGTCGACTCCCCACAGCCCTCACGACACCACCGCGATCTTCGTTGCACCGTGCACGGCCACCGCACCACCACAAGCCCTCAATCTTCTCCGTTTTCCCCCCTGAGTTCCTCCCTGGTTCCCGTGGCTCCCCACTCGCACACACCACGATTTCTCACCTCCCAACCGTCTCAACTTCTCTCTCCCACTCTCTAATCTCCTTCACACACTCACAGCTCACCAGTCACCACAATCAGCCTTCCAATTCTCTCAATTTCCTCCCTCTGTTTCTCTCTGTGTGTCGAAGCACCAGAATGCATAGCACGGGTGCACCCCAATTAATTGGGCCGTGAATGCACAGGATTCCACCAGAATCCTCTACACACATGCCATGTGTCACCATCCACTCCACTCTCTCTCACCCATGTGGCCCAATCCCAGCCGTCCATTCTTTTCTCTCTGCACAAATCCCCAGAAGCCAAAAAGACCAAAATACCCTCCAGTTTCACACATTTTCACGGTTCTACCGAAACTTCCTAGACCCGTAACTCTCACCTCGTAAGTCCGATGAACACGTGCCGCCTGTCATCGAACTCAGGACGACAAGAACTATCTAACCATCCTAGGTCAACCTACCAAAACTCGATTATACAAAAAGTCAACTATTCCCCCTACTTTACCCAAATTACGGTAATACCCTCGACCTTCCGAACATCACAACTTCCTCCTCGGATGTCGGAATCGGGCGTGCCACCTGCCTATGGATTCGTGACGTCCTAAACTACGTCCTAGTCACTGGTAAATCCCCAATTGACCACCCAAAATAAAAGTCAACATTTTTGCCCGAATCAGGGGCAAAATCGTCATTCTCCACTAGTGACCCCATCGGAACCACCTAACCCTTGATTAACCTTACTAATCACACCTTAATCACTCTACTCATCCAAATTCTCGGGACGGGTTGTTACACTTGTCGTCCTTCTCGTGGCATTTGGAGTACTCCAAGATGAAACGAGCGGCGTATTGGTGTAGGGGCTCGCTATCTCCCTGTCGGAGGGTTCCCAAGTCCTCGTTTGTGAGCAGTCGATCCGTCTGGATCATGTACTGGTTCAGGAAGACCGTGTGTAGGCGGTCGAATGAGTCGATAGATTGTGGTTCCAGACGGTAGAACCAGTTGAGCGCGGCCCTAGTGAGGGTGGAGCTGAAAATCAAGCACTGCGCTTCGTCAGAAAGATTTCTGAAGGAGAACGCGGAGTTGTAATTGTTGATATGGGTGTCTGGGTCGCCCTGTCCATCATATATGGCAATCTTCAAGGGTTTGGCCTCCGTTTCATGGCGGTACTGCATGATGCGGTCCGTGAAGGGACCAATGTTGGTCAGAGGTCAGGGTAGTGTCCCAGCTTTGGGTCTGGCGGCCTCCAACTCCCGCACGCGCTGGAGGAGTTCCTGGACCACCTCGTCTGATCGGTCGGGTCGATCCGCCCCAATCGGTCGGTCGGCGATTGGACGATTTGTGCTGCCGCATATGGGCTTCCGGGGTTGTGTCGGTCGCCGCCCGGACGAGGCCGTGGTCGAGCTGGCATTGTCCTCTGGCTGGTGCCTGCCGACCAGCAAGGAGGGACTGCCTGGGGGCTGGATGGAGAGCTGGGGAGGCTGTGCTGATCGGCGTGCCGATCCAGACCGGGACCGGGCGCCCTGAGATAGTACGGGCAGAGGCGGTTGTGCCTGGATGCGGGGGTCGTGAGTTGGGTAAGTCAGACGGTTAGCCGGAGCATGTGTCTGTCTCTTGTCGAGCAGTTCGCAGGCGTCACGGTAGATCTGTGTTCCCGAGGGGCCAGGAAGGTCGGTCTGGTGGAAGAGCAGGCGACCGGACGCTTCCGGTCGGCATGCGTCACCGATCCCGACTCGGCAGGCATCGAACTCTTGCCGACGAGATGCAGCGGCTAAGGCCCGTTTGGTTGCCTCCCACTGCTCCTCCAGTTCCTCACGTGTGGATTGCAAGATGGCCAGGGTGCTTCCATGCTGTTCCCCCCACACGTGGTTCATGCTCTCGATGGCAGCGTTACTTCTCCTGAGTTCGGCGACCTCCGACCGGAGAGTCCTCAACATCTCGAGCATGTCATCAGAAGGTAGGCTGGCTCGAGTTCGGTTGCGATCTCCCTGGGGGGTGTTGTTGAGCTCACCGTCATCCCGTTCGGAAGACATTGTTCGTCGGCGGAGGGTTGAGCAGAGGTATGTGAGTTAGTGGGTGTTTACTAGTTCCCACAGACGGCGACAATTGTTTGATCCTGAAATGACCAACTCGATGAGACCCGCTGGGGGTTCTAGGACCAGCCGTGTGGTGTCTTGGACCCGCTGGGGGCGTTGCTGTTCGGCAGGGATCCTGCAAAGACTAGACACCGGTGTGGTGCCGGCCAAAAGGGGCTCCGATTCCTAAGTTAGTATCTGAGTGCCGAGAGGCAAGTAAATACAGTGCTCTGGATCGGTTCTGGGTCTCTTACCTTTGTGAAGGGTTTCCTGGTATTTATAGTAGCCATAACTGTGGCAGTTGGGCTACTGTTCCGGTAGGTGAGGCACTGTTCTGGAGCAGGTTGTGCATTGTGGCTGTGAGTCGTTTGACAAACCCTGGACATCCGGGGTAGGCGCCAGCTGGAGTCCCGACCTGCCTCCGTCAGGGAGTTGGTAGGGCAGAACTGGTTAGGTGACTGTCGCAGCCAGCTGTTGTCTGTTCATTGTCAGATGCCGAGTGGCGGGTCTGTAGTTTGGTGCCGAGCAGCAGGCCGTAGGCCTTGGGGGTGCCCGGTCCTGCTCCCGTCTGACAAGTCGACTGAAATCCCGAAAGTATCCTTCAGCACCTGTCAGACTAGGGATAACTGCACTGATTTCTGCTCATGCCTCCACCTCGAGATCAGCCCCGAATGTTGTGCCACGGCCTGGAGGGTCATCAAAAACAAAGGTGTGAGTGGACAAAAATATATTCGTTAAAACACATTTGAAAAGACATCCTTTACCCTCCAGTTTTACAAATCATGCATGCATAGGAAAACAGATGAAACACAAATACTGGCTTTTAGCCAAACCATATAATAAGTCAAACTTCCCGGCTCTCAGGCCAAACACATGAAAACATAATCACCTGGCCACACGGGCCAAAACTCGTACTCAATACCAGTACGCAACATCGAACAGTGCTATGCACAAGGTCACAATCAATTACTCAATCAATCAATCAATCAATCCACACTATTCACAAGTGCACAAACCATCATACGGTCACATCTGCACTACGCGTAGGCCAACATCCAGCCACACTCTCGGGATCAGACACATCTGGGCTCAACCCTCGGGCTCAGTCACATCTGGGCGAACACATCCCCAGGCTCAGACACATCCGAGTGGTACATCCAGGCTCAGTCGCATCCGAGAAGTCGGCTTACCATAAGAACTCACAATCATACCATCACATCCCCAAGCACCGGCCGACTAGGTAATCCCCTAGATCCGACCGTCTGGGCATCCATAGTCACAATCACAATCACAAGGAAAACCATCCGGGATCATATCCCAAAACATATCAATCAAATCCATGACTCAATCCAAGTTAAATTATTACCAACCGGGACTCAAGCCCAAATATCCTTTACACGTAAATCCGTAAAATCACATAGAAAATATTATAATAATCTAGAAATCATTCTTAACTCATTAATTCATTAAAATATCCATTTTGAAATCATTTTGACTCCGGGCCTAGCCCAAAATATCATTTACACATTTCTCGTAAAACGTGCCCGAATTACCGATTAAAATAATCATTAAATCATAAATAATCATCCAAACAAATCATAACATCATTGCAAACCAAATCATGCAATCAATCATGTAAAACATTTAACTATGCATGCATATCAATTTATAAAACAACGTCCACTCACACACCGTCCGATTGTTCGTTTCCCACGCTGCACGCGTTTCCGTAATTTCCGATATGTGCCAGGAATCCCGAATCCTGTTCACAATCATTATTCAAGGTTACTAACAAGTCAATTTACATCATCTAATTTTGCCATAATTTTCCGGAAGTTTAATATTAATTAAATATGTAACTTAAATCTTCGGACCCTCGAAACATCATCGAGACGGTGTCCGATTGATTCGAAACCAAAGCCAAAATGTTCGTTACATTGTATAGAGTAAAACACCTGTTGGACACTTTCCCAGAAAAGCTACCACGCGCCCTCACGCGCCGCCGCAAGCGGCTGCGCGTGAGTCCACGCGCTGTGCTACAGTGACTGCACAGTCGTCTTCTTGACCCGGTTGCCTGTTAAACGGGTTATTTGACCCGCGGTGCAACCCGTTCCAAACTTCATCAATTCAACTCAATTTCTCCAATTATTTCATTCAATAACATCAATTCTATGTCTACTGTAAATCTGTAACCTTAATTTAATGGAATTAGGTCATGAAACTCACGACTCAACTTCGAAACCCGACGGGTTCTAACTCGGGTTCCACACAAACACGACCTGTAACATTCAATTAATCATACCAGAAGCATCTAACAGTCATTCTAAATATGAAATCAAAGTCAATTTCAAGAATCATCACCTCTAAGTAATCGAACCCAAGCTCCCACTTCAATGGCGTCGCAGCATCTGTTCATCACCAATTCACGATCAATTCTCTTCGAATTTGATCCCAGTCGACTCGACTTAGGTCCAGTAAGCTTACTCAAACGTTCATTTCCATCAATTAAGCCTCCAACAAGAAATTCAATTTGAAATCATCAATTCAAGGTTTCGGGTATTTTCTGATTTCCCAGCCCCCTTTTTTTCGATTTTCCACCCAAATCTCTCACCTAAATCTCTTTGTTCAATCTCAGTTTATCAAAGGGATTGTGATCAATCGATTTAGACGAATTCAAGTACACAAGGTGGACGATTTTTGGTTGTTCTCCGTTTTGGTGTTTTAAGGTTTTTGACCGTGTATTAACTAAGTGCTAATTATACAACAAATTAATTAATTAATTTAAGTGTACACCAAAGCACTCATGTGCTACTAATCTCCCTCATCAAGTGACACATGTCACCCAACAATAAATCCTTATCCAATTTAGCTGAATCAGCTAGGACAATCGTCCCATATACCATGCTGTGGTAAAATTACCATTTTACCCTTGCTATACTAATTACCAAAATACCCCTCATAGTTCTAGACCCATAAGTTTCTCGTTCGGACTCCGATTGGCGCATGCCGCCTGTCTACGGATTCAGCGTCCCGAGACCTACCCAATGGTACTCCCGGAAAGTCCAAACATGATCCCGATCAAAAAGTCAACTTTCGACCCCTTTTATCAACTTCCGCACGTCATAACTTTCTCCTCGAATGTCGGAATTGAGCGTGCCACCTGTCTATGAACTCGTGACGTCCCGAACTACGTCACGGTCATCGGTCAAAGTCCGTTTGACCGCTCAAATTAAAAGTCAACTTTTCGCCCAATTTCAGGGGCAAAATCGTCATTTTCCTCAAATTTTCCAAATTTTCATGTTTTGAATTTCTGGGGCGTCACAACCTTCCCCCCTTAGGGAATTTCGTCCCCGAAATTCAAACAACCTCTCCAACAACAACCATGGAGACTCCAGTCACATCCAGTTCACTATCTCGGGTTCCCATCTGAACCCTCACTCGTACAACCATTGTCATGCTTCCTATATTTTCCGGCTCATTCTGAGCCCTCATAGCACATCATAATTCATTCCAAGTTCTAAACCAACTCTTGACTCCTGTTGAGTCCAAATTCAATATCTCGACTCCTCTCGAGTCCAAAAGCAATATGTACTAACATCAATGCCACTCTTGGCATATCCGGTCACCTAGCACATGTCCCTAGGCGAACCACATCCTATTCAGGATCTTGCAAAACACATAAACTCAAGTCTGGACTCCCTCTGAATCCCATTCAATATCTAATATCCGAAGATCACATCTCCGACCTCCTATCCTCGGGTCAAGTTTCTCTTGGGCCTACCATGCCCATTTATAGATCATCTCGTGATTATAAACAACCATTCGGACCAACACAAGTCCACACAACCAGATCACATGACACCATATCCTCATCAAAATCAACCATCAAAAGTAAATACAAGTCCGATATAATATACCAACACGAGTATATATCACAAAAGATTTACAAGGTACGGCGAAATCATAAAACATTACATTTATTCCCAACTACGCTTAAGTCGATAGGGACAGTTCCTTCGCAAATGCCCACGTTCCCTACAACAGTGACAAAGGGCAGTACTAAGGCGATTTGTTCTACCATGCTGTTTACTCATTGACTGGGTTAAAGTCCTATTTGATTGAACCACTGTTCGGGGTCTCGATACAAGGGAATGAAGACTAACTCTCTTTGATGTTTCCTGACTTACTGGTTCAGTAACGTGACGCTCTCGACGTCGTCCAGAACTCAAAGATTTTTCTTGCATAGGTAAACTAGCCTCCACTCGGATAGCAGCATCAGATAATTCTCTCTGAGTGGAATACGAGCCTACGGTCACAGCACTTCGTATTGCATTTCTCAATCCCTGCTCAAATCTCCGACACTTATCCTCCTCAGTTGTTACATACATAGGAGCAAAACTAGATAAGTGCAAGAATTTCTGTTCATAGTCGGTCATTGACAGATTTCCCTGCTGTAATTGGAGGAATTCAACCTCTTTAGCATTCCGAAAAGAGCGGGGGTAAAACTGATCCAAAAATCGCTCCCGGAATGTTTCCCATGCCAAGGTACGATCATCCCATCCAGTCAATTTTAAACCATGCCACCATTTATACGCATAGCCATTAAAAAGAAAAGTAGCTAACAACACCATGTTCTTCGAGGGACACCTCATGACATCAAAAATTCTTTCCAAACGAGTGATCCAATCATAGGCACCATCCGGGCCCGAATCACCACGAAACACCGTGGCTCCCAACCGTTGAGCTCTCTCAATATCTGGGCTTTCTCTAACCCAATCCTCGTCTCTCTTATCTTCAGGCCGTGCACGGGGTGCACGTCTCAGAGGCATGACGTAACCACATAAATCAATAACCAAATGCTCTGATACCAATTTGACAGGACCCGTCCCAACTGGACCTCGATAACCGTGCCCGGTCCTGCTCCCGTCTGACAAGTCGACTGAAATCCCGAAAGTATCCTTCAGCACCTGTCAGACCAGGGATAACTGCACTGATTTCTGCTCATGCCTCCACCTCGAGATCAGCCCCGAATGTTGTGCCACGGCCTGGAGGGTCATCAAAAACAAAGGTGTGAGTGGACAAAAATATATTCGTTAAAACACATTTGAAAAGACATCCTTTACCCTCCAGTTTTACAAATCATGCATGCATAGGAAAACAGATGAAACACAAATACTGGCTTTTAGCCAAACCATATAATAAGTCAAACTTCCCGGCTCTCAAGCCAAACACATGAAAACATAATCACCTGGTCACACGGGCCAAAACTCGTACTCAATACCAGTACGCAACATCGAACAGTGCTATGCACAAGGTCACAATCAATTACTCAATCAATCAATCAATCAATCCACACTATTCACAAGTGCACAAACCATCATACGGTCACATCTGCACTACGCGTAGGCCAACATCCAGCCACACTCTCGGGATCAGACACATCTGGACTCAACCCTCGGGCTCAGTCACATCTGGATGAACACATCCCTAGGCTCAGACACATCCGAGTGGTACATCCAGGCTCAGTCGCATCCGAGAAGTCGGCTTACCATAAGAACTCACAATCATACCATCACATCCCCAAGCACCGGCCGACTAGGTAATCCCCTAGCTCCGACCGTCTGGGCATCCATAGTCACAATCACAATCACAAGGAAAACCATCCGGGATCATATCCCAAAACATGTCAATCAAATCCATGACTCAATCCAAGTTAAATTATTACTAACCGGGACTCAAGCCCAAATATCCTTTACACGTAAATCCGTAAAATCACATAGAAAATATTATAATAATCCAGAAATCATTCTTAACTCATTAATTCATTAAAATATCCATTTTGAAATCATTTTGACTCCGGGCCTAGCCCAAAATATCATTTACACATTTCTCGTAAAACGTGCCCGAATTACCGATTAAAATAATCATTAAATCATAAATAATCATCCAAACAAATCATAACATCATTGCAAACCAAATCATGCAATCAATCATGTAAAACATTTAACTATGCATGCATATCAATTTATAAAACAAACGTCCACTCACACACCGTCCGATTGTTCGTTTCCCGCGCTGCACGCGTTTCTGTAATTTCCGATATGTGCCAGGAATCCCGAATCCTGTTCACAATCATTATTCAAGGTTACTAACAAGTCAATTTACATCATCTAATTTTCCCATAATTTTCCGGAAATTTAATATTAATTAAATATGTAACTTAAATTTTTGGACCCTCGAAACATCATCGAGACGGTGTCCGATTGATTCGAAACCAAAGCCAAAATGTTCGTTACATTGTATAGAGTAAAACACCTGTTGGACACTTTCCCAGAAAAGCTACCACGCGCCCTCACGCGCCGCCGCAAGCGGCTGCGCGTGAGTCCACGCGCTGTGCTACAGTGACTGCACAGTCGTCTTCTTGACCCGGTTGCCTGGTAAACGGGTTATTTGACCCGCGGTGCAACCCGTTCCAAACTTCATCAATTCAACTCAATTTCTCCAATTATTTCATTCAATAACATCAATTCTATGTCTACTGTAAATCTGTAACCTTAATTTAATGGAATTAGGTCATGAAACTCACGACTCAACTTCGAAACCCGACGGGTTCTAACTCGGGTTCCACACAAACACGACCTGTAACATTCAATTAATCATACCAGAAGCATCTAACAGTCATTCTAAATATGAAATCAAAGTCAATTTCAAGAATCATCACCTCTAAGTAATCGAACCCAAGCTCCCACTTCAATGGCGTCGCAGCATCTGTTCATCACCAATTCACGATCAATTCTCTTCGAATTTGATCCTAGTCGACTCGTCTTAGGTCCAGTAAGCTTACTCAAACGTTCATTTCCATCAATTAAGCCTCCAACAAGAAATTCAATTTGAAATCATCAATTCAAGGTTTCGGGTATTTTCTGATTTCCCAGCCCCCTTCTTTTCGATCTTCCACCCAATTCTCTCACCTAAATCTCTTTGTTCTATCTCAGTTTATCAAAGGGATTGTGATCAATCGATTTAGACGAATTCAAGTACACAAGGTGGACGATTTTTGGTTGTTCTCCGTTTTGGTGTTTTAAGGTTTTTGACCGTGTATTAACTAAGTGCTAATTATACAACAAATTAATTAATTAATTTAAGTGTACACCAAAGCACTCATGTGCTACTAATCTCCCTCATCAAGTGACACATGTCACCCAACAATAAATCCTTATCCAATTTAGCTGAATCAGCTAGGACAATCGTCCCATATACCATGCTGTGGTAAAATTACCATTTTACCCTTGCCATACTAATTACCAAAATACCCCTCATAGTTCTAGACCCATAAGTTTCTCGTTCGGACTCCGATTGGCGCATGCCGCCTATCTACGGATTCAGCGTCCCGAGACCTACCCAATGGTACTCCCGGAAAGTCCAAACATGGTCCCGATCAAAAAGTCAACTTTCGGCCCCTTTTATCAACTTCCGCACGTCATAACTTTCTCCTCGAATGTCGGAATTGAGCGTGCCACCTGTCTATGAACTCGTGACGTCCCGAACTACGTCACGGTCATCGGTCAAAGTCCGTTTGACAGCTCAAATTAAAAGTCAACTTTTCGCCCAATTTCAGGGGCAAAATCGTCATTTTCCTCAAATTTTCCAAATTTTCATGTTTCGAATTTCCGGGGCGTCACATCAAGTATCTGGGGACTCAGCCCAAAACCAAGCATCTGGGGACTCAGCCCAAAACCAATCATGTGGGAACTTAACCTGAAACCAATCCTCGACATCCCTGATGCCTAACTTCCTAAATGTCACAATCAATATCGTCACGGTTCCAAAGCTACGCGTGCTACTCTGAGGTCTCAATCCCGAGTCGCCTCAGGCTCCACCCAGGTCAATGACTTGTAGATCAATGACCCTCCCTGGGGGGAGGTTTTAGCCTCTAGCAATCCTGCTCCTGAGTCACTATACGGTCCGGTCGCCCCGTGTAACGACCCCTCGCAGGCAATGCTCCGTAACTACTCCAGGATACTACGAGACGTCTAGAGGAGACAACCAACCATTCCAGGATACCACGGGACGTCTAGAGGGCAACCACTCGTGAGGATGGTATATCGAAAACCATTTCATAAATCATCTCAAAACTGTTCAAAGGGACCTATGCCCGAGATTTCCATAAAACCATCGTAAATCCACAAATCCAATTTCTCAAATTCAAATTCCATTTTAAGGTTGCCGAACCCAAAATCACATTTATAAACCACCATGGGACTCATGCCCGATATCATAAACCAATTGGACCTCAAGCCAGATCATGTAAGTCAAATGGGCCTCCAGCCCGATATCTCATTAAATCAAATGGACTTCTAGTCCGATAGTTTCCAAATCAAATGGGTCTCATGCCCGGTTCCATATTTCCAAATCCAAAACCATTCCATTAAACCATCATAGAAATACCAGAACGTATAAGCACAGTATAAAATCATAAATCTCGAAATACATGCAAATACGCAAATCATCAATACCACAATCATGTTCATCATAAATCACATATTTAAAACATATAAAACCGGCATGCATGCATCTATACGCGTGTCATAAGCCTCTCGGCCAAATCATCATCTCTGGAACATCCGAACATGTCCAAATCACACTCGAAGTTCACTATTACTTCCAATAACCTAATATTAAATCCCCCAATTTTTTGGGAATTTTAAACGTATTTAAAATAAACCCTAAACCTTCGGACACCTAAAATTACCCCGAAACGGTGTCCGATCAACTCGAAACTTGTGCCAAAATGTTCGTTACATCGAAAGGATGAAAACATATGTTGACTATGTCTTGAAGTTCGGCCTCACGCGCCACCCAAAGGCGCTCTGTGTGGGAGCGACGCGCCGTTACCAATGTCACCTTCAACCTCCCGTCGACCCGGTCTCGGCGACTAGACTCGGTTACTCGACCTAGTCCACAAACCACAATTTCTCAACCAAATTCAATCCCGTTGATCCCCATAGCTTCGTCTAACTTCCCTTACTCAATCTATGACCTTAGCCCAGAAATAACCTCCTAGGTTGAACAATAATCGTGAACCTGCAACCTCGCCGTGCCATCGATTCTGGCCACCACAATCCTCACTTTTGATCTCTGTGAGATCGTATGGTCCTTAGGAATAAGATTGGATCATTAGAAACATCCAAAACTCCCTAAACTCAACTTTGAAATTTTGAATTTAAACTCTTACAGTTTCGGGTTTCCGGCCACCGTCCACGGAGGTCCTTGCTGCTACCACTGTTCAGTTCGTCTCCTCTCATTCTCTCACTTTTCTTCATACCCCAATCATAGAGGATGAAGTTTGGGGAAGATGGGTGTGCTATGGTGTTTGGGTTTCGGGTTAGGGAGAATGAAATAAAGAAGGGGAGAGATGCATGTATCTATGTTAGGTGAGCAATGGATGAGTGACAAGTATTTTTCCCGTCGAATGTTCGATTTTGACGTGCCGCTTGTCTACGAACTCGTATTGACTCGATTTACGCAACGGTCATCAGTCTTCGTGCATTTGACCATCCGGGTCAAAAGTTAATATTTTGCCCAATTTCAAGGGTAAAACTGTCATTTCACACCCTTCATCCGTATTCTCTCGACTAATTAGGGATTAGTCACGGTAATCCTAATTAATTAATATTTAATCCCGATTCGAGACGGGTCTGTACATACTTCTTTCCTTAAAAAATTTCATCTTCGAAATTCAAACTAACTCAATTCCATAACGAAACCATGGAAAATCCAATCCTGTCTCCCACTAAGAGTACCCTCGTGTAACCATACACGTCCGACATAACCACACGTCGGCTCGTAAGCCTCACTCGATAAACCAACACTCGTCGATCTCGCCTGTCACTCACTCTGACAGGTCAACTATACTAAGTTGACATCAAATTGGCTTTTCAGCCTGACAACCCTTCTCATCCGGCAATCGAAGCTCACATCCTATTCAACGTCCGATCAGGCAACCACCCACTAGATCCTACCGTTACCATGGCACGAATCTCACATCGCAGGTCATACTCAAGCTACATCATTTATTGGCTTTGGTACTCATATCAGTCAACTCCTTCATCGATTTATGCTGACGCTAGTGAGAGTCACAAAGCAGTCGCTTCATGCGTCAATTCTAGAGTTTATCCGTCCAATCCAGTATGAGACAGATCATACACTCAAATTTCGTGTCCATTCCGAGTCTCTTGGTCACTCGACCAGCATCAGAACGTTTATTCCCAATCACGTCATCCAATACTCACCAATCTGAATCACGTCCACCAAGGCATACCCATTTATGCCCAATGAGTATCCAATCTAACCCACGTCTATCGAGACGTACCAACTCCGACCCTACCGGATACCTGCTCATTCGATTACCATATCTCATACCAGATTGACTCCGAAAGGAAGCCAATCCTAGTAATTCACCTCACTTACGGAGATAGCGTCCACCCGAAAGTCATTGACACTTTCGGTCTGAATGAGTAAATTCAAGATCCATACTCATCCATATATCCAAGACATATCGTATACTCTCTTCACATATCCAAGACAGAACACTTCTGATATCCAAGACCCAGACGCACTCATATATTCAAGACAGAGTAATTCCGACACCCACATATTCAACCTCTGTCTTGTTATTTCACCAATTATTCCAAGAGATTCCTCAACTGTCTCACAATATGATTCTCTTCTGCTCCTAACTTAGCATAAAAAGTAAAGTGAAGTCTGCCAGCACGGGTACGACATCACAATCCATGCGACCCAGATCCACAACATAACCCGATCATCAACATCACGATCCAGATCCACCTAGAATCAACACATGCTCTCTCTCAGCTAAAGACCAGATCTCGGGTCATAGGGTCTTACACCCTCTTTGAATCCCTATACTATCACCTCATTCCTCAACCATTTTCCACATCTGGTAAGAATAAGATCACCCAAAGACAAGACACTCCTAGCCTGTGGGTTCACTTTACTTACCTCACATCGATCCCTGTCATTCCACGTCTTCTTTTCTCTTCATCATGTCCTAATCGGATTCCCTCGTCAACTCTCATAGGGAAATCAAAGATGATCCAAGACGATGACATCAAAATTCATCCTACGTGAAGGTCAGCACAATTCCACTACACTCAACACGTTAGGTGACACCAAGCACCATCTGCTAACGAGAAGAAAATGAGAAATCACACTCAGTGACCCCGGAATATCCATCGCTAATAAGGAATCAAGTACCCTCCTCATCTCCTCAATCACAACTTCTCTTGATTTTGAAGTTCCAACCATGTTGGAAGCATATCCATCTTTTTCGACCATTGGACTTAATCCCCAACGGGTATCCTACCACTGGACTGGGAATTCCACGATCCACTCAGACCATATCCACGTGTCGGTAAACAATCTAACACCCAACTCGTCGGTTCGTTGAAGACCGTTTATGCATATCCAAAAGGATGTTAATTCATCCTAACCTGATGTACCGCTCGACTGAAGAGTCACAACAGGCTCCTGATGTGATCTGCAGCCAAATCTCTGCATACCACTATATCTGACCAATCGACCACTAATCCCCATGACAGTCCTTACGACATCCCTGCATACCGTTTCATCCAATCACCACTTAGTCATCTCAATCTCATCAGTTATCTTAATCACGTTTGGGTTAGAGTCCCAACACATCTCATCCACTGCTGGATCCCATCCTGTCCATCTATATTATATATGTCATCACGACACAATCCCCAACAATCAACACTAGCCAACGAATCCTTATCGTCGAGTAGTGGTAGATACCGAACATAAGCACATCACGACTGAGTCACATCCTCAACTCGTGGCTCATCGTCTCCTATCATCATTACAATCACTGGAACACTGTGTGCGAATCAGGCCCAACCCAAATCTCTGCTCATACCGAGCAATAACCACGTACCTCTGCCCAGGTTGGAGGAACTCTACCTCCCTTAACTCACCAACTCTAGGTACAATCACCTTGATAATTCATACAAGAAAATGAACGTTCCCTGAACGTCCCTCGATTCTCAACAATTACAACTACATCCACCCTCGATGGTAGTGCCTACCACAATCTCGTGCAGACCCAACCACCAGACATCACTATCGAGACTCCATATCCAAGCGCACTTGTGGATCGGATCCCATCATTTCACTTAGTGTCTGACCAATCAATCTCCGTAGTCTCAAATATACTCAACTAGAGTGTAACAACCTGTACCTTCGGTAAGGGTACAATTGTAATTTTCTAAAATATTTGTATAAAATGACGAGTTTGCCCTTGTGAATAGTGTGCCAAAAGTTGACTTTTTGATTTGTAGGTTGAATGAGCATCAACCATTAACCGTGACGTAGTTTAGGACGTCACGAGTCCGTAGACAGGTGGCACGTCCGATTTGGACAATCGGAGGAAAAGTTATGGTGTTTGGAAGGTTAAGGGCATTACCGTAATTTTGGTTAATAGGGGGAAATGTTGACTTTTTGTTGGACTTTTGATTTTCACGTAGACCGAGGACTGTTAGCTAGGTCTCGACGCCCTGAGTACAACGACAAGCGGCACGCTGTCATCGGACGTCAGACGGATAAGTTATGGGCCTAGGAAGTTGAAGGGCAAAATGGTAATTTTGGACTTAGGGGCATTTTGGTCTTTTCACACTTGGGCCAATCAGATAAGACCACATGGGAGTGTGTGATTGGATATTTTCTTCCTGTCCAGGGAGAGTTGGACAAGTGGGGGACTTCCTAGAGGGTTCTAGGCAGTTTGGATAGACACGGCTACAAAATGCTTGATTTTGAACCGTGCATTTGGTTCGAAGAACAGAAACAGGGAGAGTGAGACCGTGAGATTTTCTTGATCGATTTCCAGTGATTGAAGACCTTGAGCTTGAGTGAGTGATCGAGGACAGGTTGATTAGTTTCTAAACGTGTTTTAGTGAGGGCTAGAAGGTGACTGTGTGTGTGTAAGCAAACAGAACCAGGAGACAGAGCAGGGACACCGTACACGGTTGTGCACCCCAGTTGAGTAAACCATTAAATTGGATGGGTGGAGGTGTTCAGTGACCTGAGGAGAGTCGTGTGGACTCAGTGGAGCACGGCGGAGACCGGAGCAAGGGTAAGTGTTCTCTATCCCCTGTTTTTCCCGTTTTGTTCAATTCGATAGTCGTGGCTTTTGACTCTGAGTCGAGGGATTCTGTGAGTTCTGTGAGACTCAGTAGGTCCCTAGGAATGGTTTAAACTCGCAGCCGTGACGGGGGATTTCTTGGTTGGCCGGGAACCGAAATAGAGGTTTCAGGCAGTTTTCATTCGAGCTTGGGGACGATGGGTTAGAGGTAGGATTGACGTGTTTGGTTGAGGGGAATGGATTTTTAGGTTGAGGACGATGCTACTGGTGAAAAAAGGAAGGAAAATGGTGGACGGACGGCGGAGAACCGGCCACGCCGGTCCAGAACAGTCACGGGCTCGAGGTAGGAGATGAACAGTGTTTGTGTGCAGGCGCGTGAGGCCCACGCGCAGCCACTTTGGACGGTGCGTGTGGGCGCGTGGGGCGTTTTCCGGGGAAGTGCCCAACTAGGTTTTTGGTCTAAATGTTATAACGAGTCTATTGGGACAGGTTTCGAGTTAATCGGACGTCATTTCGAGTTAGTTCGAGGATTCGAACGGTTTAGGGTTTTCGTGTAATTCGCTTTTAAAATCCCGAGAAATTGGGGAAATTAGGATAAGCGTATTTGAAGTAATTGTGACCCGATTTGTGACTTTTGACAGGACGGGACACTCCTGAGACGGTTGAGGAGCGTACGGAGCGCGATTGACGCGTACGGATTTGTGAGTGGACTCCTTCTCTTTTAACGAGCATGCCTAACTGTTTTTATCTACATGTTCTATGTTTTTACGCATGTTTTCATGATCATTTCTTATATCATAATTGTTTGACCTGTTTGCACGTTTATCGAGGCGATTACAAGTTTTAGCACATTTTTCGAGAAATATTATATATGATTTCCATGCCATGCTTTTATTACTGATTTTATATGATGATAAATGGGTTTTGAAACCTGATTTGACAAACAAGGTTTCAGTTTTAGAATCGGATTTCGGGAAACGGAATTTGGTTTTAAAGTTGAAAAGTGGATTTCTGGATTTGGGTTCGGAATGACGGTTCTGGATGCCGGAATGGCTTCAGACCAGTGGTTTCGGATTCGGGTTTGGATATGGACTTAGAAATGGTTTTTCAAATGGTTTAGATTGGATTTGCTGGATCTGGATATTGGGTTTAAAGACCCGGATTATATATTACGGGGGCGGGCCCGGATTAAGTTTAAAGACTCAGATGTTACGGTATTACCCCCGTAGGCCTATTGAGTTTAAAGACTCGGGAGTTTTAAGACTCGGATTTCATTTGAGGCCTGGATTGAGTTTAAAGACTCAGATAGACCCAGCAGGTTTGATCAGGATATTACGATTGGTACAACTTGTTTTTGTGATACGTTTTTGAAATGCTTAATTACTGTTTATATCACTGTTTTCTAGTACTTAGTTAGGCATGCATGTTTTCTTTAAAATGGAGGGAAAATCCTGTTTGTTTCATAACTTGTTTTCAAACGTTTGTTTTTCTTTTAGTCCACTCACGTTTTTCTGGTTTTAAATTACCCTCCAGGTCGTGGTGAAAAGCGTCGGGGTGATCGTTGAGGCAGGGACAGAGGCATGGAGCTTTGCGGCGTTTTCCGTTGCGTGAATAGCCTAGTAGGACTTTTGTGCCTGTTTGTATAACACTATGCTCTGTGTTACTATTGTATTACATTTTCTCCCTGGTCTGATAGTTATACTTATGGTCTCTTGAGGTTATTTTGGTACTTTAAGTGTGATTGTCAGACGGGAGCAGGGTTCGTCCCGGTTATCGAGGTGATAATCGGAGTGGGTCCTGTCAAGAGTCGTCCACTAGGTCATCCATGAACTCAGTTGTAGAGGATAACACAACATCCAATCTAAATGGTCCAACGATCTCGACTCCCAAAATTTGCCAAAGTCAAACCACTAGCTAACTCGCATCTCTAAACCATACCTCGCACACTAGGGTTTCTTGGACCTGGCTGCTCTCGGAAACACAATTCCCAACTCAAAATGACCTGACCATCTAATGGTCACAACTCCACACCGTCGTCATATCCAATCCTGCAATATCATGATAGACAATCCCAACATGACCGTCCCACGGTCAAGACTCTAAAGCACTGTTACGTTCATCCCTCAGTAGGGTCCCACACTGCCAAACCACGACATAACTATGGCATACTCAGGCACCAAATGTCGAACCAAAACTATCCACGATTTATTTCCACTAACTCTCGTACTATCACCCTAACAACCAGGTTGATAACGGGCTGATTCCACGTAGAGACATCACATCCTGCACCTGCGCGACACTCCATAAGCAAACCGTGCTCTGATACCACCGTGGTATCAGAGTACCATATGAAAACCTTGCTCTGGTACCACCTTGGTATCAAAGTACCATATGTAAACCTTGCTCTGTTACCACCTTGACACGACCCATCACAATCCCCCCGGGATTAACAAGGGATGTGCAATGCTCCCATCTAACCCACACATGACACGAAGGACCAGAAAAGGGATAACCTAAAATCTCCACCCATTCGGGACTTTTAGAGTGCACCAGGATCAGTAGAGGAATGTGATGTCTCGGTCTCTGTTACAACCCGCATCCGCGATCAACCTGAAGGGCATTAAAAATCATTTAAAAGTTGTGAGTGGACGAAATAAATAATTTATAAAACACATTTCACAAAAAGACATTTATGTCGTTCACTAAAAAACATGCATGCATTCGAAAACTAGTAATCAAACCATTTACTTTAATTAACTCATTAGGACCTTAGCCCAAAATCGTAAACCAAAGTATATGGGAACTCAAACCAAAACAAAGTATTTGGGGATTCAGCCCAAAACCAAGTATCTGAGGACTCAGCTCAAAACTAATCATGTGGGAACACAGCCCAAAACCAAGTATCTGAGGACTCAGCCCAAAACTAATCATGTGGGAACACAGCCCAAAACCAAGTATCTGGGGACTCAGCCAAAAACGAAGTATCTGGGGACTCAGCCCAAAACCAATCCTCGATATCCCTGATGCCTAACATCCCAGATGTCACAATCAATATCGTCATGGTTCCAAAGCTACGTGTGCTGCTCTGGGGTCTCAATCCCGAGTCTTCCCAGGGTCCACCAAGGTCAATGAATCGTAGATCAATGACCCTCCCTAGGGGGAGGTTTTAACCTCTAGCAATCCTGCTCCTAAGTCACTATACGGTCTGGTCGCCCTGTGTAATGACCCCTTGCAGACAATGCTCTGTGACTACTTCAGGATACTACGGGACATCTGGAGGAGACAACCAACCATTATAGGATACTACGGGACGTCTGGAGGGCAACCACTCGTGAGGATAGTATATGGAAAACCATTTCATCAATCATCTCAAAACTGTTCAAAAGGACCTATGCCCGAGATTTCCATAAACCATTGTAAATCCACAAATCCAATTTCTCAAATTCAAATTCCATTTTAAGGTTTCCAAACCCGAAATCACATTTATAAACCACTATGGGACTCATGCCCGATATCATAAACCAATTGAGCCTCAAGCCCGATCATGTAAGTCAAATAGGTGGTGTAACAACCCGTACCTTCGGGAAGGGTATAAATGTAATTTTGTAAAAGTTTTGTATATAACGGACGATTTTGCCCTTGTGAATAGTAGATCAAAAGTTGACTTTTTGATTTACCAATTGGATGACTGTTGACCCTTGACCGTGACGTAGTTTAGGACGTCACGAGTCCGTAGACAGGTGGCAGGTTCGATTCGGACAATCGGAGAGGAAGTTATGACGTTCGGAAGATTGAGGGCGTTACCGTAATTGTGACTAATTGAGGAAAATGTTGACTTTTTGGAGGACTTATGATTTTCACGTAGACCGAGGACCGTTAGATAGGTCTCGACGTCCTGAGTACAACGACAGGCGGCACGATGTCATCGGACGTCGGACGAAATATTTACGGGTCTAGAAAGTGTGAGGGTAAAATGGTAATTTGTGTAGGAGGGGCATTTTGGTCTTTTCCCTCAGCCCAATCAGATAAGGGCAAGTGGCAGGGATATTTTGTGCTGACCAAGGAATGATGGACACGTGCAAGGGGCTGGATGGTTCCAGGTGTTACTAAAGTGTGCACGGCCACACTTTGCACGTTTTCAAACCGTGCATTTGTTTGAACACACAGAGAAACAGAGGAGAAGAAGCTGGGAGAGATTGATCGATTCAGTGCAAGGGTGAGTGAAGAGTGAATTGAGAGAGTGATAGTGAGACGAGGGTGAGGTGTTGATCGTGATTTGGGGGTGAAACCGTGCACGGAGAGACGACGGTGGTACGACGGAAGTCTGAGAAAACAGGGAAGCCGTGAGACTGTGGCGGTGGTTGTGCCGTGTGGTGGATTGATTCAAGCCAATAGGAGGCTCAGGTGGCTGCAGGGAGTCCAACGAACACCGTGGTACACGGTGGTGCACACGGCGGAGACTGAATCGAAAGGTAAGTTTCATTCCCCTGTTTTTCCCGTGAACTTCAAATCGAAAGTCGTGGAGTTGGGCTTAGAGTCGAAGGATTTGGAGGCCAGGGTGAGACTCCTGGAGGTTCCAGGAGTCGTGTGGTTGTGGTGCCGTGCCGGGGGAGGACCTGGGCGGCCGGCGGCCAAAACAGGGGCTACGGGCCGTCTGTTTCGAAGCCGTGAACGGTAGGTTTTGGGCCGTGATTCTTCGATGTTAGAACATGGTTAGCTTGTTTAGGACGGGACGAAGCTATTGGGATTGGTTTGGGCGGAATTGGTGGCTGAACGGAGGAGAACCGGTCACGCCGGTTCAACTGGTGGCTCGAGGTAGGAGGAGCACTGTAGCAGGCGTGTGAGGCCCACGCGCAACCACTTTGGGCGGTGCGTGGAGGCGCATGGGGAGGATTCCGGCCAAGCTTCCAACATGGTTTTGGTTCTAAATGTCCTAAGGAGTTCTTTGGTATGGTTTTCGGGTGAATCGGACCATGTTAGGAGGTTGTTCGGGAATCCGGACGGTTTAGGGTCTAGGATTAAAATATTAATAAATTCTCGAAAAATTGGGAAAATTAGGGTTAGTATCCTTGATGTGTTTGTGACCCTATTTGGTGCATATTGACAGGATGGGAGGCACCCGAGACGGTCGAGGAGCGCACGGAGCGTGATTGACTCGTTCTGAGCTGTGAGTGGACTCTTTCTTTAAACTCGAGCATGCCTAACTGTTTTATGGATGTTTTATGATATGAAATATGTTTTTATGCTTTTTAATGATGATTATGTGTGGTTGATGTGTTTGCACGTTTTTCGAGACATGTTCGGGATTTTGCACGTTTTTTTTTAGAAAAGCTGGTTTCCGGACTTTGATGCCATATTTGAGGATTTAAATCTATGAATGTTTTCTGATGATGATAAATGGGTGATGAAATATGATTTGTGATTACATGTGGTTTTTGGTATAATAATGGATTTCCGGATTTGGGTTCGGAATGTCGGTTCTGAACGCCAGAAGGGCTTCGAACCGAGAATTTCGAATTCGAGTTTGGCGAGGGATTTCGAATTGGTTTTACACTGAATTGGGATTGGATTTGCTGGATCTGGATATGGGTTTAAAGACCCGGATACTGATTTGACGGGGGACGGGCCCGGATTGAGTTTAAAGACTCGGGAGTTTAAAGACTCGAATGTTTACGATATTACCCCCCATAGGCCTATTGAGTTTAAAGACTCGGGAGTTTAAAGACTCGGAATTATATTTGAGGCCTGGTTGAGTTTAAAGACTCGGATGGGTCTAGCAGGTTTGATCGGAAAATGATGGTTGGGCGTTCTTGGGTTATGCTATGGTTCCGATATACATACTATGATTTCTATAACTGTTTTTATAGTGTTTCTGTTTCTTATGATGTTTCATGTTATGATTTTCTAATTCTTAGTTGGGCATGCATGTTTTTCAAAACGGAGGGAACAAATATTATGGGTTTTTCTTATCTTTGATTTGATGATAAACTGATTTTAAAACTTTTAGTTATTCTAGTCCACTCACACTTTTGGTTTTAAATTTTCCCTCCAGGTCGTGGTGATAGCGCTGGGGTGAACGTTGAGGCAGATATTGAGGCATAGAGCTTACGACGTTCTTCCGTTGCAAGACTATCATAGTAGGATTTTGTGCCCATTTTGTAGAACTGTGCTCTGACTTACAGTTGTATATATTTACTCATTCGTCTGATAGTTATGCTTATTGTTGTATGGAGGTTATCTTGGTACTTTAGGTGTGATTGTCAGACGGGAGCAGGGTTCGTCCCGGGTATCGTGGCGATATTTGGGACGGGTCCTGACATTTGGTATCAGAGCATAGGTTTGTCGGTTTGTGTCGTATTTAGGTTGTTTTACTGACTCTATGCCTCTTTCAGCGTACGTTCGATCATGCCTCCGAGACGTGAACCCCCTCCACGACCTGAAGATGAAGCGGCGAGAGGAACTGAGAGCGCTTCGATTGAGAGAGCCCAGTGGCTTGGGGCTACTACGTTCAGCGGTGGGGCCTATCCAGAGGAAGCTCACCGATGGATCACCCGGCTTGAACGTATTTTCGGGGTGATGCATTGTCCTCCAGAGGACCGGGTCTTGTTGGCTACGTTTCTGTTGGATGGAGCAGCGTATGAGTGGTGGTATACGCTGGAGTTGTCCAGCTGGGATGCACATACGGTGACGTGGGAGACTTTTCGGGAGCGGTTTCTAGATCAGTACTATCCCCGCTCTTTCCGGGATGCTAAAGAAGCAGAATTTCTTCAGTTGAAGCAAGGGAACATGACAGTCGCCGAGTATGAGCAGAGATTCCAGATGCTATCCCGATTCGCTCCTGCATTTGTGGCAACCGAGGTTGAGAAGTGTCGTCGGTTCGAGTTGGGTCTTCGAGGAGAGATTAGAGCCATTGTGACAACCGGCTCATTTGCTACATTCCGGGAGTTGTCTGATGCTGCTGTCAGAGTGGAGGCTAGTTTGCCTACTAGGCCACAGTACTCGGGCAGTGTACGGCGCCGAGAGCATTCATTTCCGGGAGCATCGAGTTAGAGGACCCCGAAACGGGGTATTTTTGGTGGTTCATCATCGGCTGGTGGAGGCTGGTTTGGCAGACCAGGCAGTTTTCAGGGCTCTGGATTTTGAGGAGCTAGGGCACAGCCGACTCCTCAGGCGAGTGCTACTTCAGTTGGTTCTACTGGGAGGCAGACTGGTGGACCCAATAGGGATGCTTGCTACTACTGTGGAGAGCGAGGACACTTTCGGAGGGAGTGCCCGTTGTTAGCTCAGGAGGGTGGAGCAGGCAGAGGTGCAGCAGAACCTGGACGGAGTACTGCTTCGGTATCAGGGGCAGCAGGCCCTAGGGGTGGCGGTGGTGCCACGAGCAGTTTTAGAGGGCGCGGTAGGTCATCGGGACCTCAGGCGCGAGTTTTTCTATGACCCAGCAGGAGGCCAGATCAGCACCGGGAGTGGTGACAGGTACACTCACCATACATGGTCACACTGTTTTTGCTTTGATAGATCCCGGGGCGACCCATTCATTTATAGCTCACATATTTAAAACATATAAAACCGTTATGCATGCATCAATTTAGGAATCAATGTCCACTCACAGACGGTCCTAGTTGCCATCTCGATACGCGTGCCATAAGCCTCTTGGCCAAATCATCATTTCTGGAACATCCGGACCTGTCCAAATCTCACACGAAGGTCACTATTACTTCAAATAACCTAACATTAAATCCCCCAATTTTTCTGGATTTTCAAACGTATTTAAAATAAACCTTAAACCTTTGGACTCCCAAAACTACCCCAAAACGATGTCTGATCGATTCGAATGTGCCAAAATGTTTGTTACATCGAAAGGATGAAAACACGTGTTGACCATGTCTCGCAATTCGGCCTCACGCGACGCCCAAAGGTGCTGCGCATGGGAACCATGCGCCGTGAACATTATCACCTTTAAGTTCCCGTCGACCCGGTTCTCTGGTTTCCCGGGTCGCCCGACCCGGCGACCTGACTCAGTCCAAAAACCACCATTTCTCAACCAAATATAATCCTATTGATCCCCACAGCTTCGTTTAAATTCCCTTACTCGATCTATGACCTTAAAACTACGAAGTCGAGACCAGAAATGGCCTTCTGGGATGAACAGTAACCGTGAACCTGCAACCTCGTTGTGCCATCGATTTCGGCCACCGCAATCCTTCTTTTTTATCTCTATGAGATTGTATGGTCCTTAGGAATAATATTAGATCATTAGAAACATCCAAAACTCCCTAAAACTCAACTTTGAAATTTCGAATTTAAACTCATACCGTTTCGTGTTCCCGGCCACCGTCCACGACAGTCCTCACTGCTGCCACCGTTCAGTTCGTCTCCTCTCACTCTCTCACTTTCCTTCATACCCAAATCAAAGACGATGAGGTTTGGGGAAGGTAGGTGTGCTATAGTGTTTGGGTTTGGAGGTAGGGGGAATGAAATAGAGAAAGGGAGAGATGCATGTATTTGTGTTAGGTGAGCAATGGATGAGTGACACTTGTCACTCATCCATTGGGTCTGAAACAAATATCTGGGGCCCATTCAAGACAAAAGTCCACCCGTCTTGTAATTCGTGTAATAGTTTCCCGAACTTTCCGTTACCCGTATCTTTCCCGTCGAAATATCCGATTTTGACGTGACTCCTCTCTATAAC
Organism: Prinsepia uniflora; assembly: GCA_032719365.1. NCBI lineage: Eukaryota > Viridiplantae > Streptophyta > Magnoliopsida > Rosales > Rosaceae > Prinsepia > Prinsepia uniflora. Next base: position 71,495,019 of record CM064862.1, read on the forward strand.
TCGTATCGACTCGATCTACGCAACGGTCATCGGTCTTTGTGCATTTGACCATCCGAGTCAAAAGTCAATATTTTGCCCAATTCCAAGGGCAAAACGGTCATTTCACACCCTCCGTCCGTATTCTCTCGACTAATTAGGGATTAGTCACTATAATCCTAATTAATTAATATTTAATCCCGATATTCGGGATGGGTCGTTACAGTATTAGAGACTGTTGATACAAAAATTGTACCAACGAGACTGTAAAGACACGCACGTACACCAAGACACAAGAAAGTACGTGGTTCACGCAAATCAGGCTACCTCCACGGTCTTGCCTCACTCTCATTAATGTCAAAGTATTGTGTTTGATATAATACAAGTGGCTTAGAGCCTTTAGAGAGAGAAAGTAGAGAGAAGGGAGAGAGGGATCCCTCAAATGAGGAAGGGAGCTCCCTATTTATAGAATTTGTCTAGGGTTTAGGTTAGGGTAATAGTGATGGACTTTGAGGCATGGGCCTTGTGTGATCTTTGAGGTCTTCTGGTTGGCTTATCCCGTGGTCCAGTGTAGTATTGTGACATGCCCGTTGTTTGGTCAAATGTCATGTCAACAAGTCCCCCAGTTCTTAACTCGAGCGGACTTCCTCGGTTGAGGACTTTCAAGTAAAATGCACTGATAGAGCAACTCCTTACCTTGCACTGCTCCGCTCGGTATATCACCAGTCCTCAAGTCCTCGGTCGAGGTAGGATGCAGAAGAGAAGAGGGCATGTAGTATGTTGTATGTCTGAGTGGATTGACGTATGTAGTGATTGCTCTCTGGTAGTCCCTTAGTGAATATGACTCCAGGTATGAATCTAACTGATTGTGAGTGATTCTTTGATGTACATTTGTGTCACTCGGCATGTGAGCTAGGTGTAGCGTTGAAAATAGGCTCGATAGATGAGCGGCTCGGTATGCGTTATGCTGATATGGGTGCTCGGTAATATGTCTAGTAACTTGGTATGTGTTGAGCCGAGGTAGGTGCTCAGTAATGTGTTGAGCCGAGGTAGGTGCTTAGTAATGTGTTGAGCCGAGGTAGGTGCTCAGTAATGTGTCGAGCGTATGTGGGTGCTCGGTAATGTGTCGAGCATATGTGGGTGCTCGGTAGTGTGTCGAGCGGCTCGGTAATGTGTCAAGCGTATGTATGAGTTCATGTATGCTTGACATGGATGAGTGGTTATGTATGTCAGCATGCACGAGGACATGTATTTGTGACATGTATGTCAGTATGCACAAGGGCATGTATGTGTGACATGTTATGTATGGCATGTATGTGTGACATGTTATGTATGTCATGTATGAGTGATATGTATGTCAGTATGTGCGAGGGCATGTATGTGTGACATGTATGTCAGTATGTGCGAGGGCATGTATGTGTGACATGTATGTCAGTATGCGCGATGGCATGTATGTGTGGCATGCATGATGGTTAGAAGGGGTTTCTGATTTGTAGTGTTACCTGATTGTATTCAGGTGTATTATGAGATTTTCCTTGGTGCATGCTAAGTTGTTTGCCTTGGGATTGTGATGACCGACCGAGCAGGGAGTCCGAGGGGATATCAGTGGGGACCGACCTAGCAAGGAGTCCAAGGGGGTATCAGAAGACCGACCAAGTAGGGAGTCCAAGGCAACATCGGTGAGGACCGACAGAGCAGGGAGTCGGGGGGAGGGGGGGACATCAGGAGGCCGACCGAGTAAGGAGTCCCGGGGGGGGGGGGGGGCATCGGGAGACCGACCGAGCATGGGTCCTAGTGGGACATCGGGAGACCGACAGAGCAGGGAGTCCGAGGGGACATCAGGAGACCGACCAAGCAGGGAGTCGGGGGGTGACATCAGGACACCGATGGAGCAGGGAGTCCAAAGGGGACATCGGGAGATCGATCGAGCAGGGAGGTCCGAGGAGGACATCAGGAGATCGACCGAGCAGGGAGTCCAAGGGGACATCGGGAGACCGACAGAGTAAGGAGTCCAAGGGGACATCGGGAGACCGACAGAGCAAGGAGTCCAAGGGGACATCGGGAGACCGACCGAGCAGGGAGTCTATGGAGACATCTGGAGACCGACCAACTAGGAAGTCTGAGGGGAACATCGGGAGACCGACCAAGCAGGGAGTCCGAGGGGACATCGGGAGACCGACAGAACAAGGAGTCCGAGGGGACATCGGGAGACTGACCGAGCAGGGGGTCCGAGGGGACAAAGATGAGGTCAGTGTTGTTTATAAAAGAGAGATGATATTTTGGTGGGGTCAAGTCGCATGAGGCAAGTTGCCAAGCCTGATTATATAAGTAGTTGTTTGTGGTGGGCAAAGCCTACAAAAGATATTTGTTTTGTGGAGTTTTTGTGTGGTGAGCAGAGTTTTGCAGGGGTTTAACCACAAGTTGTTTGTGGTTGGCAGAATTTTGCAGGAGCCAAAAGCAAAGTGAATTTTGGTACTGTACTAGTAAGGAGATTGTGTGGGAGATGCATGAATGATTTTGACCGACCGAGCGGGGGTATTTTCTGGGTTATTTTGGCAGAGAGCCAATTTGAATTTTCTTGGTGCTTGGGTGGCTATTGTGTTTCAACAGGTAAGAAAAATTGAAAAGAACCTACATAATCTTTTATATTGATTGTCTTAGACGGCGCCAAACTGTTAATGCAAAAATTGTACCAACGAGACTGTAAAGACACGCACGCACACTAAGACACAAGAAAGTATGTGGTTCACCCAAATCGGGCTACGTCCACGGTCCTGCCACACTCTCATTAATATCATAGTACAAGTGGTTTAGAGCCTTTAGAGAGAGAATGTAGAGAGAAGGGAGAGAGGGATCCCTCAAATGAAGGAGGGGGCTCCCTATTTATAGAATTTGTCTAGGGTTTAGGTTAGGGTAATAGTGATGGGTTTTGAGGCATGAGCCTTGTGTGATCTTTGAGGTTTTTTGGTGGGCTTATCCTGTGGTCCAATGTAGTATTGCGACAGACCCGTTGTTTGGTCAGATGTCACGTCAACAGAGACAAAAAAAATATATATATGAAGGCATTTACTGTAAGTAAATAATGGCTCGATGAGTTGCTCAGGTAAATAATGGCATTTAGCTTCCATTAAAATAGAGTTTGGTTTGGTTTATAATATGTATCCTTTTTAGGCTTAGAGCTTCCATTAAAATAGAGTTTGGTTTGGTTTGGTTTATAATATGTATCCTTTTTAATATCAAAGCTTGTTTATTTGTGAATTTATGTAGAAAAATCAGTGTTGCCACATATGTGTGTTCCAAAAATTGGCCCAAAAAAAAACTGAATTGGTACAGAAATTATATTGAATATAATATGATGTGGTTTCAAATTTCGGATAATTTTTTTTATATAATTCTAATGTCGATTCAATACCTAAACGAATAGAACCTTACCTAGGGCTAGTGGTGACCGGTGAGCAAAAATGCTCCCCTTATAAATTATAAATAATTTATAAATGGATGGTACCTGTAATTAGGTTAAATGACAGATGTCAAGGAGATAAAAGGCTGGGTAAGGCTGGTGTGTGGTGAGCAAAAAAATTCTTCTAAAAGAAAGTAGGTGTTTAATTGTCCCAATTTAATCGGACATGTACAAATATGGTCGTAGAGTAACTTTATTGTTTATTCTTTTTTCTTTCTTTCTAAATTTTCAATTTACCGGAGGGAATAAAAAATTGAATTAAATTTGAAACGAACTGAATACAGTGAACGGGCCTTAGATGCAAACTAGTCCCAATCTCGGCCCAAGCTCAGAATTTCCCTCCATGATGGAAAAATCGCGGGAAAATGTGGAACTGGCAGAGGCAGCATTACTAGGGCACGCACTCTGACATTATAAGCATTTGAGATTTGAACTGACTTGGGGGCAACCATCAAATTGAAAATCAAGGCCATGGAGATGAACGATGGCGAGAACGACGAGTTTGGGTTCTCCAGAAACTACTTTCTGGCAAAGGAGCTCCGCGGCTCCGGCAGGAAATCTCAATCTAAGCTCTCCGATATTGATATTGTTGACGAACAGGTAATGCTGGGCCGCCTTCAATTCCTCCAGAATCTTTCATTTTCAGTTATTAACTTGGTTTTTGTTAAAGCTTGAAACTTGGCTTGTTTATTGCTTTTTTGTGTGGGTTTTCCAATGTGCAGGAACTCATTGCAGCAGCGTCTAAAATTGAACCCAAACATGAGAAAGAGGTCAAGGCCTTAATGGATAGCTATAAGACTTCGTACCCAGAATGGGCTTTTGAGCTTAGGTATTCCTTTTCCTTGTAGTTTAATCAGAAATTTCCAATTGCTCTTATTTAAACTTTTAATTTTTAGTGCCAATAGAGAACATAATGATTTATCTGGCTGCATATGCTACAAGCTTTTTGCATTTATAGTATATAATTGGAATTGATTTTGACCACATTGTGCATCGTATCTATTTCGTCTATGGAAATTTGTGCCCTGATGCATTCATTATGTAGGCAGTTAGGCTGCTACCACAAGTAGTTGCATTATATACATTTGCAATTGATTAGGTCTAGAATTTATGCCTGTTATTTATGAATCCGCTGAAACACTTCAAGTTTGACGTTTCTCTCTTGGTTTGTTTCTTAATTATTGTTTTTTTGGGGTTTGGTTTACACTTATCTCTTAGCTTATACTGTTCTTTACTGATGTTGAACAGCTGTTTTACATGTTCTTATTCGCTCCTTTTATTGTTCTTAGTTGTGGACTTGGCCTTCTTATGTATGGATTTGGATCCAAGAAGGCCTTGCTTGAAGATTTTGCTTCAACATCACTTACCGAATATTCTGTTGTTGTTGTCAATGGATATCTTCAGGGAATAAATATAAAGCAGGTATGATTTTCTTATAATACAGTTCCAAACAGTATGTGATTTCTAAACATTTTCCAATTGTATGGTTTCATCCTATTCGCAATTAGCATATGAATAGATTTACCGGGCTTGCTTGATCAACTACATTGTATCTGAGCCACATAAACTTTATGAGCAATGTGCTCATTGCTGTCGACAATGCTATCTAATTTTTGAATCTAGGTTGTCCAAGCCTTAGCTGAACTTCTGTTGGATCAATTAAAATCCAAAAGAAAGTGTGCCGGGAGCTCATCCAAAGTTCAACAACCATTTAGTTCTAGATCCATGGATGATCTTATTGCATTTTTGGACGATTCAGATGATAAGACAAAGGAATGTATTATTTGCATTGTCATTCACAACATCGATGGGCCTGGGTTAAGGGACGCTGAAACCCAACAGTGTCTTGCAAGAGTTGCTGCATGTTCACACATTCGCATTGTGGCCTCAATCGATCATGTGAATGCACCTCTTTGTAAGTCCTTTCTTGTTATAATTTGTCAAATATTGAATCATAAATGTCTGCTTCAAAGAATGTCATATGTCTTCAAATTTAACCACACATTTTATTTAAATAGTGTGGGACAAGAAGATGGTTCACACGCAATTCAACTGGTGCTGGCATCATGTTCCTACCTTTGGGCCGTACAAAGTTGAAGGAATGCTCATTCCCTTGATTCTTGCACAGGGAAGTACCACCCAAAGTGCCAAAGGTGCTACAATAGTTTTGCAGAGTTTGACATCAAATGCCCAGAGTGTGTTCAAAGTTCTTGCAGAGTATCAAATATCCCACTCAAACGAAGAGGGTAAGAAGCCTTTATACCTATATGCTGAACTCTTGGAGTTCTTTGATTTGTTCATTACATTGCGGTTTTCAATTTTCAGGGATGCCGATTGATAATCTTTACGCAATGTGTCGAGAGCGCTTCCTGGTGAGCAGCCAGCTCACACTCAACTCCCATTTGACAGAATTCAAAGATCATGAGTTGGTGAAGACCAAAAGGAATTCTGATGGCCAGGATTGCTTGCACATCCCTCTCACAAATGAGGCACTTCAAAAACTGCTATCTGAGCTGAGTCACTGACTTGTTAAACTACATGGTTTTATTTTTTTTCTCAGATTTTAAATTATTGGAGAAAAAATCCGGTCTTACTGCTATGCCACCAACATAGGAAAAGCAGTAATGCAAGAATTATTAATAGTAATATATATTTGCTACTCGAAACTGTCTAATTGAAAAAAGAATCAATGTAGACAATAAGCTTTGTCATTTTCCCTATATGAGAGAGCATTCTCAGGAAAAAAGAAAAAAGAAAAAAAGAGCATTCTGTGTGCTGAACACTATACATATTACTTCTGCAAATCTGGCCTTATTCGCTGAAGCGAAAGTACTACATAAGTAGGAGTCTCCATATCATTTGCAAAATGACTTGAGAGATGGTATAAATAAGAGTTCGAAATTTGCGATCTTTTTAACTTTTAACTTTTGACATTATTTCATTTTGTAAATGAAAGACAAGAAATATATTATAAATTCAAAATATAACCCCATGGATGAACTGGGACCATTGCATTTTGCATTCCTTTAGTAAAATGGCTTGATTTGTATAAATGAGAATTGAAATACCAATATGACCTCAATTTTTGGCGTACCTAGAGTTTTTTTTTTTTTTTTCTCAGTTAGATTTATTGGTCAAATTCAAGACTCCTCGTATCCAAGTTTGATTCCCCTTCTTGTCTATATAATTAAGACTAGTTTAAGAGAATTGTTTGCCTTTTAACTTTTAAGTCAATAGCAAAAACCATCCAAACCGGATGGAGATGGACCTTCTCCTCAAACAGTCCAAGAAAACGACAATAAGTCAGACGACATCATATCTTGATTAATGGAGTAATTCTTCACTGTATATGAATTACCATATGACTATGTTTCAATTAAGGATGGACATAAATTCATTAAAATTGCAAATCGTTCTGTTTTAAATCGTTATTTATCCAACAATTTAGGTTTGATTGGATAAAAGTCAAACGGTTTGAAAATTTAAACCGCTCCGTTAGTAACTGTTTGGATTTGAATTTTCATTTTAAAAATCAGTTAAATTCAAATCGGACCGTTAAAGAATATGTTAATTTTTAAATCTATTATTAATAGAAAGTAAAAATAATAAAAATAAAAGAGTACTCAAATATAACCAATAAATGTATGTATACTTACATAAGAGTATAATAAAAGATTATTAGGCGCTAATGTTTGTTTGATAAATCTTAATATAATAGTAATATTTTCAATTTAATCAGCTTAATGTACAAATGGACTTTCTTACCTTCTACATTCATTGAGGATTTTGGTTTATCTACTTTCCATAGTGAGAGTCTCTCCGTGTTTTCTATTGTAGATTGATAATTGGTACTATTTCAAATGATCTTTTAATCCTAGGGATCAACAAGATCCAGTGTCCATGGGGTGGCTACAGTCAATATGTCCGATTATATAAATTCAACCTCTTCTGATCCAATTCTCTTCCATTGAAGAAGTGCACTTATGAAACATCTTTGCAAGTCTCTTTGTTCAAATGTGAGTATTGATTATTCTACTAGTTTTTGTATCTTTTTTTTTTATATCCTTACTGTTTTTTATGCCTAAACGGTTTCAAACTGTTTCGATCCAAAATCGAACCGTTAGTAACAGTTTGGATTGAAACAATTTCATTTTTAATTTTAGAAAATTCAAATCGTTTTAAACTGTTAAAATTTTCATGATTTAGATTTAAATATTATCAATATCTGTATTGAATCGCACTATATTCGCATTTAGTTTCAATCCAATTACATTATAATATGACATTTATCATTATTATTGTACCTAAAATTATATATATCAATTTCTAAAAAAAAAAAAAAATGAGACGGTAATTTTTTCGTCTGAAAAAGTAAGATTTGGCCCCATATCTATTATTTCCCGACCCTGCAGACCCCATCAAATTAAGCACTGACGCACGTACGTTAGAAGGGTACTTGCTTAATTCAGCTGAAGGCAGAAAGGTAATTATGTAATTCCCACCAATTTTAGATGCCTCACACAAAAGATTTGGCACGCCTTTTGTGGCGAAGTGTGGCCGGGCGTAGGGACAAAACAGATTAAGCTAAGCTAGCTTTCTCTATGATTCAAGAAGGTCCAAAGGTACAAGATTGGCCACTTCCATGTCTCTGTATAAGAAAGCTTCAACTTTTACTTGGGACCAAAACTAGATTGTTCCCAATAATTCTCTGCAAATTTCGGAGACAAACCCAAGTAAGAAAGCAAGCTTCTTGAAGCTTAATCTCAGACAATAGTGCGAAAAGCTCGGTTCTTGGCTGAGGAGGAGGAGATGTGGGGATTTGGGGGTCGGTATTATTGGGGAAGAAAGGATCGGAGGGATGAAATTGAAGGGATAGTGGTGGTGTTTGCATGGATGTCAAGCCAGGAGAGGCAGCTGAAGAGCTATATGGAGCTTTACTCGTCTCTGGGTTGGAATTCACTTGTCTGCCACTCCCAATTTCTCAATATGTGAGCTCCAATTCTGCTAATTTTCTGTAAAGATTTACACTTACCTTTCGTGCCAACAATTGGAACACGCATGTTTCCCTTTCTGTGTTTGATTGCGTTTTGACTAGTTTCCTATAATTGGATAATAGCGTTTACTTTTTTTGGGTAGTGTAAGGAACTTGGTTGGTTTTCTGACCAAAACATTAAACTTGGTTGCTCAATAATTTGATGTGATGCTAGCTGTTGACCTGCTATTTGATTCTTAGTTTCTTCAGCTACAAACCTCTGAATTGAACTTTTTCCATGATAACTATCAATAAGTTGTTCTAAGTTTCAACCATTTCACTTTAAATGAAGAGAATGTAGAGAGAAATGTTATCTTTCCTCATTTGGTAGGCTTTATGCGGGACATGTTCTTAGATCCTTTTTTCTTGGTACATGAAATCATAGGACTAAAGGGGTATAGGGCCATACTCAAATAGCTGAACGAGCAGCTGCCACTACTGACCTTAGTTGTATCATGACACGGGGGTGCAGATCCTATGCGGAATCGCATTTCTAGTCTTCTAAATTATCTGAATCTCCCAAAATAGCATTTGAGTCATAGCAACTTACGTGTTGATAATGAAAGGACAATTTGTATTTTGATGGTTTGCAACTCTTTGACACTTGTTGGCATTAGGAAAACGTTCATGCTATTAATGATTCACTATTACCTGAAAAGTGCAAACATGTTACAAAGGAAGGATTGCCAGATTGCATTCTTCCCCTTTTCTGGATAATTGTGAAGTGCATGATTGTCTTTTTATCTTCCTCTATGCAATTATATATTTTGCCTCAAAATTCCATTTCAAATGTTCCAAAATTCAGAATGATTCCAACTTTGATGGGCTGAATTCTGTAATATGCATATGCAGAACATGATTTTTTATTATTAGTTATCTGTTAAAATTGCTGCAATGATTCCAATAGATATTATTTCTTCTGGGGTGAGAGGGGCCGTTTGTATGCTTCCCTTTCATATTGGACTGAAGTTTAATATCCACAATTGTGCAGGTTCTTCCCTGAGCAGGCCACAGATCTAGCAACTGATATACTAAATGAACTTGCTGAGGTCAGTTATGTTATCCATTGGGGCTTTGTTATTGAGGAGCCTGCTTGTGTAAAAAATTATAGTTATCAGCTTCCCTCATAAAATTAAAATTTAAACATAGAAAACAAATGTTTCTGAATTTGGTTGAAATATGTTTTTGTTGGCTAAATGCAGGAGTTGAAAATGAAGCCTTGCCCAGTGGTCTTTGCTTCTTTTTCAGGCGGTCCAAAAGCTTGTATGTTCAAAGTTCTTCAGGTAAACTTCTTTAGGGTATGTTTGGATGAGGAACTTCAAAGTACCATGGGACTTAGGCTATATTATTAATAAATTCATTACATACAGTCGAATAGGGTGCTTGTAAGTAACTAACTGAGTGACTAGCAAGAGAGCACATGCATCACATGAGCATAACAAAACCACTAAACAAGGGATTTCCAAAATAACACTTATCAACATGTTACTTGCAAATCCCTCTAAATGCATTGCATCTAATCATTTGCAAATTCATTGGTACTTTGAAGTTCCTCATTTTTAACTAATTTTTCCTAAATCCTTTGAAGTTTGAAGTTCCTCATCCAAAAATAGCCTTAAGCATTAGATGTTCCATATTCTATGCATCTAATCAATGTTAAAAGGATTTCTTTGCATGTGAAGTCGTTTCCAATCAACCGAGGAGGTGTTAAAGACTGTAATTTCTTTCTTTTGTGCAGATAATTGAGGGAACTTGTGAAGCAAAACTTAATTTGGTATACAATTTTTTCCTTTGCATTTCATTAATAACACTTCAACATTGATTGTTGCAAGTGTTTTAACTTTTGTATTTTTGGCTGTGAAGGATGATTGTCGACTGGTTAGGGACTGTATTTCTGGCTTCATCTATGATTCTAGTCCTGTGGACTTTACTAGTGATGTGGGTGTTAAATTTATTCTTCACCCAACTGTCCTGAAAATATCCCATCCCCCAAGATTCGCATCGTGGATGGCACATGGAATTGCATCTGGCCTTGATGCCCTCTTCCTCAAGAGGTTTGAGTCACAGCGTGCTGAGTATTGGCAGACTCTCTACTCCACTGTCGTAAGTAACTAAATATAGTCCATATACCTTGTCTAAGAATTTCATTTTTATTTATTTACAATTATTCAGTATTATTCTTATGCAGGGCATGCAGTCCCCATATCTGATCTTATGCTCAGAGAATGATGATCTTGCTCCCTATCAAGTCGTCCATAATTTTGCTCAACGCTTACGAGAACTTGGGGCTGATGTTAAACTAATAAAATGGAATGGTTCTCCTCACGTAGGTCTGCATTTAAATTTAAAAACTGAAATGCTATTGTCTATAGGGCTTTCTTAATATGAAGTGCCTGAGTATTAACATCATACACCTTGATTCATTGCTGCACTCACAGGTCATTATAGGCTCTATCCAATTGATTACAAGGCTGCTGTGATCGAGCTACTTGGTAAAGCAACTGGAGTTTATTCTCAAAGAATTAGACGGCTGGAAGGAGACATTTTAGGTATGCAGGCAGTGCGGGATGAGATCATTGACAATGAACCGATGAGTAGCCTTAGGAAAGCTGCTGGAGGAGGCTCAAATGGGTTTCGAGGAGTCACTCTGGCATCTAGTGATCACTTCTTCACCCCCGGCTCCATGGAGTATGATGGAGGTAGAGATGTTGGTTCGATGCAAGATGAGCCTAAAGAAGGTTTGATTCACCTGCCTAACCGGCCAACACCAACCATGAATGCCCATGGAGTTCTTGGTCAGGTACTTTTCGAGGTCTGTGTTCCAAAGAATATTGAGGATTGGGATATAAAGTCAGCATCAGGTTCTTCAAATGGGAATAATGGCCGGTTGTTGACATCGAAAAGAAGGCATGCGCCATTTAATCCGATCAAGTGTATACGGCGATCAAGATTATAGACTATGGCATAAGGGTGTCTCAAGTTTTCGCTCTTTGTTTATCTTTCCGGAATAAGGAGATGATGATGATGATGATCAGTTTCTCCATTGTAAAATGTGCAGTGACTAACTGATGGACCTTAAGGTGGGTGATGAGAGACTCGTCGTAATGACAATTAGAGGAGCTGAGGAAGTTGTAAATGTAAAAGAAAATAGAAAATTAATTTTAGCGATAAAACTCCACTTTTTAAAATATTATACGAGAAGTATTGTGTGTGTGTGTTTATGCAAATGAACTTGATTCAATTAGAATTCTCTTCTTCCAAAGTCAAAAGACTCAAAACAACAGCCATCGGCACTGGGGCAGCCGACAGGCGATTACTAAATCAGTGAATTGAGGAAACGGAGACATGAAGATGCTAGTCACCGGCGCCTCTGGTTACTTAGGAGGAAGATTATGCCACCAGCTACTGAAACAAGGCCACTCTGTTCGCGCCTTAGTCCGCCCCACCAGCGACCTTTCCTCTCTACCTCCACCGTCAGCTACCGGTAGCGGCGACATCGAATTCGCCTACGGCGATGTCACGGACTACAACTCGCTCCTCTCGGCCTTCTCCGGTTGCGACATCGTTTTCCACGCAGCGGCCGTCGTTGAGCCCTGGCTTCCTGACCCCTCTAAATTCTTCTCCGTAAGCTCACTGTTTTTCCGAATCCAATCAATTCAATTTTGCACCTTTTGCGAATTTCATCCATAAAGTTAGTTCCTTTTCAATTTTGGTTCTTTTAGGTCAACGTTGGGGGATTGAAGAACGTGCTGCGAGCAGTCAGAGAGACGAAGACGGTCCAGAAAGTGGTCTACACGTCGTCATTTTTCGCGCTCGGATCGACCGATGGCCACGTCGCCGACGAGACTCAATTTCACCACGAGAAGGTCTTCTGCACGGAGTACGAGAAGTCAAAAGCCGCCGCTGACAAAATCGCAATAGAAGCCGCGCAACAAGAGGAGCTGCCACTGGTCCTGCTGTATCCCGGAGTCATCTATGGCCCGGGAAAAATCACCGCTGGAAACGTCGTTGCTCGATTGATCGTCGAGCGGTTCAACGGCCGATTGCCTGGATACATAGGCTCCGGGAACGACAGGTATTCCTTCAGTCATGTGGATGATGTGGTGGAGGCTCACATCAGCGCCATTGCAAAAGGTCAAACAGGTGAGAGGTATCTGCTAACAGGCGAAAACGCATCGTTTAAGCACGTTTTTGATGTGGCAGCTGTGATCACTCAGACACAGAGGCCTAAATTCGGGATCCCATTGTGGTTGATTGAGGTATACGGATGGGTTTCTGTTGTTTTCTCTCGGATTACAGGGAAGCTGCCTCTGATCAGTCCTCCGGTATGCCTTTTGGATTTCGGTTTTGTTTTGGACTTTTTGTGGTGAAATTTTAATGGGTCTTGATTTTGTCCGTGGTTTGATTTTTGGTGCAGACTGTTTATGTTTTGAGGCATCAGTGGGCATATTCATGTGAGAAGGCTAAGAGGGAGCTGGATTATAATCCTAGAGGATTGAAAGAAGGGTTGGGAGAGGTGTTGCCTTGGCTCAAGAACTTGGGCTTCATCAAATACTAATCATATAAACTTTGATGTTGTTGTTTACTTTGTAATTTGTATGACTCAGTTATTAAGGATTTAAGGTGTTTAGATCCATTCGTTGATAATGTGATATCAAAGTTGGATGTTTATCTTGTATGTAATTCCCAATTCCCAATTCCCAATTCCCATTTCCCTTCCGTTCAGAAGCAGAAATGGTGATCCTCATTTTTGTTTCAACATATGCACTACTCCTCTCTTACGTGAATTCTATCCGTTTTATGTATTAATTTAAAATCGTCCTCTAAAAAGTAGTTCTGGGCGAGGTTCCCTTTAATCAGAGATTGGGTCGGTATCAAAATTATACCAAAAATTAAATTTTAATCGGTTCCTAATAGTTCAATATTTTACTCTTTAAAAATTAATTTTGGATATTAAAATTATTCAAAATTAAATTTTAATCAATTTGGTATGATTTAGTATTTCATATTCTTTAAAAATTAAATTTGGATATCAAAATTATATCAAAAATTAAATTTTAATCAGTTTAGTATGATACAGTATTTCACTCTTTGAAAATTAAATTGGATTTATAACGATTATGTTCGGTATGATTTCAATTTGATTCAATTTTGAGCTTGATTTTTAAAATTCTTTTTAGTCCAATGTTCTTGACAAAATGGAAGTGAAAGAAAGAAAAAAGAAAGTCTCAGAGAATGTTAATAAATTGTTGGAGAATGGCTCTGGTCATTTTAATAGTGCTTTCATTATGAATAGGCTTATTACTGTATATGCACTAGGAACGCGCCACCGCATTTCAAAATGCGCCAGGAACGAAAATTTCTTCCACTTTGCACTAGGAATGGGTGCAACATTAGGTCTGTTACACCACTTTACTGACAGACACACTAACGACGTTTACAGTGAGGGTATTTTTTTCTGAAATTGTAAACGTGGCATCCATGTAGCTTATGTGGTGTATGTGCGACCCATTTGTAGCAAACGTGTTCAGTGAGGTGGAATTCGAAATTGCAGGGTCGAGAGGGAAATCAAATTGGGGCAAATTTTGGGCTGCTAGGGTTTTTGGGAAATTTGGGGAAAGTCAGAAATCAAATGCGATTGTTCTTAGGACTTTCAAAGGTTTCAATCGGACGGTAAGGCGTGCTTAAAAAGGTTGGAGTTGGACGATGTCGATTCGTAGAGAACTTGAAGGAGTGCAACCCGATTATAGTAAGTTTTGAAGCCAAATTTCTTGTTTGTGGTGTGGTTAAAGACAGATGTAGTAATTGAATATGATTGTAATTGTCTATTGATATTGATATCAATTGAGGATAGTGATTGAATATGATTTTTAATTGGTTTATGATGTGCCAACCGATTAGTGATAGTCTTTGTTTATTGATATTGATGTTAAATGATGTATGAATGTGAATTGAATAATATGCAAAAGGTAGGCAGTGGGGTGGAATGTGGCCATAGTGTGACTATAGTGGAGTGTGTCAACGTGTCTCTTAAAATTTCGAAAAAAACATATAAAAGGTTGGTTGTATGTGCTAGCTATTTGCTGGCTCGCTATGTTTATTAAAGGTTTGGGCATTGGTTAAAGTTTTGGATGGTTGTTGGTATTGTTAAGGTTAAATCATGGATGTATGGTGTTTGTGTTGGAGTTGGTATTATTAGTATTATTGGTTGTTTCATGTTTGTGTTGCAGTTGGAGGTTTAATCAAGTGCAGGGTTAATGTTTAGGGTGTAATAAAGTTGGTTCTTTTGTTTAGGTGGAGCTGATGATGTAGTGTCCATTGACTTACATCACGGTGGACAGTTCATAAACACAAAGGGAAACTGGACATACGAAGGTGGTGGCATGGTTTGGTATGATTGGTGTGCTTGAGATTACCTATCTTTACTGGAGTTAAATGACCTATTGAAGGACCAACATTATGTTGGAGACATGCTTCATCTAGAAAATGTGGAATATTACTTTAAGAGGAGAAGAAAGTTCTTCAAGATTGGTAATGATCAACAACTTCTGGAGTTGGTTAAAAGGTCATTGCAGACGAAGGCCAAGAGTGTCAATGTATACTACAGACATATTGTGGATATGGTTAGTATTGAAGAGGTTGCAAGAACTATAGAATATGGGTTAGCCATCCACGAGTAAGAGCCTGTTGCTGAACCAGATGTAGTCCATCATGAAGAAGAGCCTATTACACAAGAGACCGTTACTCAAGAGGCAGTTACACAAGAGATAGTGGTTCAAGAGTCTGTCTATGAAGAACCAGTTTCTAAAGAACCTGCCCATCCTAAAAAACGGCCAGCTCGTGTTACTAGGTAAAACAAAGGGAAATCGAGGGGTTTTACCAAAGATGTTAATATAGAGAGGCTAATAAGAGTTACCAGGTAATCTCAAGGGAAATATAAGGTTGTGCTTGAGCAAGTACATACACAGTGGCAACAAGAGTTACTAGGCAGCAGAAAGGTAAAGCTAAGGTTGTAGTTGAGAAAATACATACAAATAGGCCAACAAGAGTTACTAAGCAGCAGAAGGGCAAAGCTAAGGTTGTTGTTGAAGATGATGTAAATGATGACAGTGCTGGTGAGGAACCTAGTGACAGTGATGATTAAAACTGATTAAAACTATGAAGCATTTGAAGAGGAAAACTATAATCAAGGTGATAATGAGGAACCCATAGTGGTGAATGATGATGAGTTGTTTGAGGATTGTTACATTTTTTTATGAGGACAAAAGGCCACAAGTAGAAGACGATGAGAATGTCCCTTCTTCACCTACGATAGGCAGTTTGGTGGAAGAGCTTAGTCTTGGTGCAGCCATGTGGTTTAAATAAAGAGGATGGTATTGTGGAAAACATTTCACAAATCTCAAATCATCTCAATATATCTCAAAGGGGCCTACGCCAGAAATAAAGCTTCATCAAATCCGTTTCCACAAAACCATCATAAAAACAGTGTTCAAAACATTTCATAACTTCAGGATTCCTCGAATCCTATCAAATCCAAATTCATAAATCCACAATAGGGTCACAAGCTCGATATATCACATCATAAATCAGAACTAGGTCACAAGCCCGATATATTTCACGTTTGACTATACTCTAAGTCAAACCATAAATCAACTGGAACATAAGCCCAAAACATTATTTCCAAATCCGAAACTATTTTTCTATTCAAATCACTTTTCCAATCACCTTCGACTGTAATCCAAGTCAAGGTTAATAATTAACTGGGTCTCATGCCCGAAATAGCATTTCACGCATCTTCGTAAAATCATTCAAAACCGACAATCAAATCCTCAATTTCACGCCTTTCCGTGAAATCATTCAAATCATATAAATAACATGTACGTAGAAAACTTGGCCTAAGCCAAAATATCACATAAAACATAAATCTCGAAATACGTGCATAACAACATTTTTTTACGAAAATGTTCAACAAACAAACTCAAATCATATGTAATCAATGCATCTCAAATCATTTTCATAAAACATATAAAAAATTTATATATGCATCAAATTTTTAAATCAAAAGTCCACTCACAGACCGTCCAAGCTGCGCGCTCACAATCCACGCCATAAGCCACTCCGAGGCTAATCCACAATCTCTGAGATGTCCGGGCTTGTCCAAATCATACCCAAATGTCACTATCGACCTATACAAGTCTAAATCATAAACCCTCAAAACTCCTAAAACAATAAACGTGTCCTCAACACGTTTCCCGAGGCTAAAAACCTTCAAATAACCTATCAAACTACCTCCGAT
Source organism: Prinsepia uniflora (assembly GCA_032719365.1). Classification (NCBI taxonomy): domain Eukaryota; kingdom Viridiplantae; phylum Streptophyta; class Magnoliopsida; order Rosales; family Rosaceae; genus Prinsepia; species Prinsepia uniflora. Next base: position 71,511,783 of record CM064862.1, read on the forward strand.
CGACCTGAAATCACCACCATTGGATTCAAATTTTCAAAACCTTTTGAATAAGACCAGTTTGACCTCGAAATTAATGCCCATGCGCCCTCACGCGCTAACCAAATTCCAGTCCACGGTAGTCAACGCTAACGTCAGCTGTTGATGTCACCTGCTGACGTCAACCTGACAACTCTGATAGGCTGCCACGTGGCACCAGCTCACTGGTCCACGTGGCACTAGTTCATTGGTCCACAACTGGTGCCACGTGGTCTGACAAGTCCAATGTGGCCTTGCCACGCTAGCTGGTAACTGAATTGACACATGGCCACATGTCACGTTCTAGTTGGCCACATGGCCTGGCAGGGATGATGTGGACCACCACGTCATCACCTTCAATCTCTGGTCGGGTGAACTCGAACCTTTATAATGGGTCGTTTGATCCACGACCCTGACCCGGCCATATCTCCGACGTCTGGCCACCGTTTTCCTCCATTCTTTCACCAAACTCATCGTCTCTCACCTAGAAACTGTTCTACGACGTCAAAATCAAGAGAAAAGGCCTAAAAATTACCTTTCAAACTTGAACTTCACGGGTTCAGTTTAAAACCTCCACCAGAGCTCCTCCTTGTGTCCATTCTTCTCGATTTTTGATCCTATAAACTCATCCAAACTCAAAAAACATACTCATGCCTCAAAATGGTTCCCAAACGTCCAAAACCCAATTTTGAAAATTCAAAGTTAAATGGGTTTTTGGTTTCTACTTAGGTTCACGGCCAACAGCCCCTTTGTCTCCTCCACCGTCCTCTCAGTCTCTCACTCACCCTCTCAGTCTCTCTGTAGCCTCAAACCAAAATGGAATGGAGAAGGGTATGGGTTTGGGTTTTTGGGTGATTGAAACAAAGAAGAAGAAATGGATATGATGATGCATGAATTAATTAAAATGGGCCATAGGGTGGGTGACAAGTGTCACTCATCCTATGGTCTCAAAATAGATATTTTGGGTCCCACAAGTCAACACCAAAAGTCAACTATCTCGATTTTCGTACAAGCATGAATAGTATGAAAAACCGTTCTTGACTCGTATCGTCTCGATCTACGTAATGGTCTTCAGTTCACGTGCATTTGACTTGTCGGGTCAAAAGTTAACACTTTCACTCATCTAGGTGCAAAATTGTAATTTCATCCCGTTTGTCTGATAATCCTCGATAATCTGCAATTAATCCTTAATTAATTCTTAATTATACTCGTAGATTTGGGACGGATCGTTACACTTCTTCTCCTCCAAGAAGAAAGACATCAGGTGCGCCCATCTTCTCGAAATCACTATTTGTCAACTAAATTCAATTATTTTGGAAAGACAATAAAAAAACGAAGAAAGCCCAAATACTTTCTTTTTGAATCCTTTGAAGCTCCCAAAGCCTCTGTGCAGAGGGAGGGATGACGTTCGGACGAACAGGGTGAAAGTTATGACAGGTGGCACGTCCGATTCGGACGAACAAGGTGAAAGTTATGACGTTCGGAAGCTCAGGGGCATTATCGTAATTTGGACGTTATAGTGGAAAAAGTTGACTTTTTGTTTGACAATTGGTTTTCACATGACTCGAAGACTGTTAGGTTCGTCTCGAGGTCCCGAGTACAACGACAAGCGGCACGCGTGAAACAGACATCGGGTGACCGAGTTACGGGTCATGGAAGTTGGAGGGTATTTTGGTAATAATTGCACAGAGGGGCATTTTGGTCATTTCACGGCAGTTACTATAGCACCACCGTGAAAAAACAGAGCACACGGCCATGCCGTGGTGTTTTGTGCGTGCATTTGTTTATGGCTCAGTGGACTGATGAGTGGGCTTTGTTTAAGTGAATTGAGGAAGTGGGAAGCACAACATGGGAGGCTTGATCAGAGCTCAGAGCACGGCTGGGATTTAAAAATGGCCATGGAGTCTGTGCTTGCGGGAAACCCATTTTCAGAGACCAAAGTTGGCCTCCCACGAGTTGTTGGCCACACTGATCGATCAACCGTGAAAGAGAGTGAGGAGAGGATTCATTTGGGTCATTTTGTGCATCAGTGTGAAGGTTGAGGTTGAGAGAAACCGTGAGAAAACATTTTCGGGTTTTTTGGGGGGAAAACTCAGAGTTCGATTTCTACGGGTTGAGAGACCAATCTAAACATTGAGGGAGTTTTCTGGGAGTGACAGAAACACGGTCGTGCAAGAGTTGAAGAGTTTGGACTAAGGATTGCTCAGGAACTCAAGTCCAGTTCAGAGAAAAACCAGTTTGGAGGGAAAATCGAAGATCAAATTGTGGGGCCTTTTGAGCGAAACCAAGGGCCGTATTAGTCTTCTGGGAGCAAAAGGAAACCGACCACATCGATTTCGAAGGACATCACTCACGAATTGGCCAAGAACTGAGGCCCTAGTTCTGAGAATTGTCGAGCTTGAGGACGACGACTTCCAGGTAACGGCGAGTTCAATTGATTGTGCTATTGTGTTCGTATAAGTCCCCTTAAGCTACTGGTGAAGTTAATTTGGAAATGGAGCTAGGTTGGGTGAGTTTCAGACGTCGACTTGTTCGACTGTTTGAGCTTGAGTTGGGTCGATTGGTGTTAGTCGAGGGTAATAGTTAATGCAGACCTAAAATTAATGGATTAGAGAAGGTGATAGGATTGAAAACGGGAGGAATTGATTGAGAATTGAGGGTGGACTGATCAGGTTGAGTCGCGGGTATCAGACCCGTTTATCAGGCAATTCGGGTGAGGAAGACAGCACTGTAGTTGGGCGCGTGGCCTTCACGCGCAGCCACTTTGGGCGGCGCGTGACGGCGCGTGTGAGGTCTCCTCCGATCACGGTCAACATGAGATTTAATCCCTTCAATCTAATTAACATTTTATCTTTAGAGTTCGAGTCGATCGGGAGTCATTCGGGATAATTTCGGGAGTTCGGAAGTTTAGGTCCTTAAGTTTAATTTCGCGGAAAAATCCGAAAAAATTAGGGAAAATCACACGTGTTATTTAGGGATGTTTGTAACCCTTCTTGTATGTTTTACAGACCCGGACATTTCCGAAGCTACTGAGGAGCGCACGGGGCGCGATTGACGCGTCCTAAAACCGTGAGTGGACTTCTAAACCGGGCATGCATGACTATTTTACTTATTTATCTTATAGTTTCACATATGATTTTATGATGGTGATATGATATTTCGGTTTTACGTGTTTTCACGTTTTTCGAGATATTCATCATATTTCACGCATTTCGAGGTTACGGTTTTCGCTTATGCATGAATGATGTTTTGATAAAGTATCTGGATATGATTATGCATGTTACGGATTTATGATGTTTTGATTATAATTGTGAAGTGATTTCGAGAATTGCATGTTTTGGGAATTTGCATGTGAATTCGGACATAAGTCCTATTATGACGAGATATGATTTCGGAAAGATGTTGGAAAAATGGTTTATGATGAATCCTGGTTTATTGTGTTTAAAAACGGTTTGGGGTTTAAAGACCCGGTTGATTGCTGGATCTGGTTTTGGGTTTAAAGACCCGGTTTATTGATGACGGGGGCGGGGAGAATTGGGTTTAAAGACCCGGATTGAGTTTAAAGACTCGTGAGTTTAAAGACTCGGTTATTGTGATACCCCCCGAGGCCTATTGATCATGTTTTGAGTTTAAAGACTCGTTGATATCCCGGGAAGACCTGATATTGAGTTTAAAGACTCTGATGGATCCAACGGCTTAATTGTGATTATTGACTCACTCTTTACTTGATTTGTGCAATTGATGTTTCAAAATGACGGTTTCTGGATTTTGGTAATATTAAATTATTTTGCATGAGTTATGACGGTTTTCTGTAATGTTTTCCATGTGTTCGGAAAAAGTGTTTTCGAATGTTTAATACGCGTTTTCGAATGTTTGGTTATGCATGCGTGTTGTAAAACTGGAGGGCGAACCCCGATTTCCCTAAACTGTTTTCTGTAAACCTTTGTTTCGGTCCACTCACACTTTGTTGTTTTAACTACCCTCCTGGTCGTGGTACAAGTTCGGGGGCTAGCGCCGAGGCAGAGGCAGAGGCACAAAGTTTTCCGTTGCGGATTAGTTAGTTCACAGAGTAGGATTTGTTCTCTAACCTGTTTTGTAATATTATGCTCTGTGAAACTATGGACTTGATGTCCAGTCGGATGTATTCGTTTAATCTCCCTGGTCTGACAATGGGTGTGATGTAATGTTATTTGGTTTTCCAGTCCTCTGGTTTCGATTGTCAGACGGGAGCAGGATGCTTCTCGATTATCGAGGCGATAATCGGGGTGGGTCCTGTCATAATTCGAGTATTATGCAATTTAAACCCTTTTTGTGTAGATGTAGTATTGGTAAATAGGGATTGTTCTTAACCGGGGAAATTAGGGAACATTAATAATATGTTAGTGAGAAGAATAATGAATAAATTAATGAATTAAAGAATAAAATAATCAAATAATTTATTATTTAAAGAATAAATGGATAAAAGAATAAAGAATTAATGAATAAAGAATAAAATAAAAGAATAAAGAATAAAATAAAAGAAGAAAATAATAAAGAATTATATGAGGGGTTTGGAAGGGTTGTAAATATAAAATAAAGAAAACAAGTAAAAATAATTAAATACTTAATTCTACTTCTATTTTAACCTTTGTACTAGTGAACTTTCTTCAAACACATATTTTTACCAACACTCTAACATCATGCTTATATTGAACCAATCACGAAATCTTACCTTAATCATCTCAAATACATGCATACATTTTTCATATTATAAATGCACCGAACAACGGATTATTACTTACAATATGATTCACCTTAAGTTAATGATTTAATGCGCCGAACAGCGATCAAACATTAAATCTCTTCAACTCTATTCTAAATGCCCCGAACATCGGATCAATATTTAGCTTCGAATTGAAGTTTAAGCACTAAAACATATGAAGTAAAATAAATTCAAAAAGTAAAACACATGGAGATTGCATTCTTACTTACAAATGTTAGAAAGAAAATACCAACACATATATTGAATTATAAGTAAAACCAATAACAATAACAAGAATTTAAGTAGAAAAATATGGATTTTCACAAGAATCACCGAACAGCGGTAGGAAACTTGTGAAGATGGAAGAAGAAATACGAGGAATTCGGTTTTAAAACTCTTGAATTGTCTTAGAATTACTTGGCCTAGGTATTTCCTAAGGGAAACATAAAAATGTGTTTAAGAGATCTCAATGAAATATCACAAGAACAAAGTAAAGAAGAAATGAAATTAAGAAAAATAAAAATAACATAAATTAATAACAAGAATTAAAAGAAAGCTAATTAATAAGAAAATCTACAAGAATTTAAAATGGTCCCCAAAAATATCTCTCAAAAGAGAGAAGCAAAAGAACTAAATCAAGAACTAAAAACTAAGAAAAATTGAAGAAATGGAAAAATGGGACTAATGGGGGACTATCGGGGGACTCCCAATACATGAAATGGCATCCCTATTTATAGAGGGACTGCCACAATTGTTTAAATAAAAGTAAAAAATTAAAATATAAAAACAACAATAAAATAATACATGAAGAAGTGATGGAAATGATGAGATTGGGTGATGTTTGGGGAAAAGATGCTGATTTTGAGGAAAAGATGCTGATTTTGGGGAAAAGATGCTGATTTTGAGGAAAAGATGCTGATTTTGGGGAAAAGATGTGTGAAAAATCAGCCAAAATGGTTGAAAATGAGGAAATACGGCTGCTGGTTTTTGGCTTGGGCTTCTGGATTTCAGCAACTTTTCACCGAAATTCCAAGCAAATTTTGGTGGCCTTCCTTCTTTTAGTCATATCTTTTTCGTTAAAATTCCGATTGGGATGATTCTTTCACCGAAATGCTCAGAATTTCATACTTTATTTATTTCTGCAAAAATCCACAAAAATATTATTTTCTCTAATTTTTTATTAATTTAATAATAAAAGTCAAGTATAAAAGGTATAAAATAATATAAAATAATGTTTAATTGAAGACCTATCATGAGTATGGAAAATTCAAGCTGGGTTTAAGGCAATAGAAGCCATTTTTTCAGATTTGGAGATCTACAATTTCCGCTTTGATAGTAACCCTATAGTCTAATAGTCTTATAGTACCCATATAGTGCCCTATAGTACAGTATTCTGATAATGCAGTTTACTTATAGTATTGTAGTGAAGTTAAACTTTAATGTAATAAATGTTATTTTATGAAATCTAAGGAATGGAATCGGTTGCAATTATGATTTGTTTCAATGGAAAATAGTTGAGGTGTCTAAAGAAGTACATGTATGAAGTGGGAGATATGAAATGTAAGGACTCGTCCCAAATTTGCATTAATGATGGACTATTGAGAAGTAATTGAGGACTAATTGAGGACTAGTGAACACTTTGGGTAAAATTACGATTTTGCCCCTATAAAGGGCAAAATGTTGACTTTTAACTCGGGAGGTCCAATGCACGTGGACTGAGAACTGTTATGTAGATCGAGATGATATGAGTCCATAGATAGGTGGCACGTCAAAATTGGACATCGTATGAGAAAGTTACAGGTCACTGAAGGTTTCAAGAACTATTCATGGTTGCACGAAAACCGAGATAGTTGACTTTTGGTTTGTCCTTAGTAGGCTCAAAAGATCTGGCATAGACCAATAGATGAGTGACAAGTGTCCCTCATCCTTTGGCCCATGCCCATACATATATGCATCATCTCCTATTCTCTTCATTTTGTGCATCAAACCCATACCCACCCCCAAACCTTCACCTTCTTCATGTTTTCTAATTGAGAAGGACAAAATGAGAGAGTAAGATGGAGAGATAGACCAAGACGATGGCAGGGATGGCCGAGCCATCACGAGGAGGCTAGAAACCCGTGAACCTAGGTAACCCGAAACCCATTTGAAATTGGTTTTATTTTCTGGACGTTTTGGATTGTGACTGAAGCCTTGTATATGTTCCTTGGGACTGTTCGAGGCAGTAGGGATGGAAAACAATGAGGAAGGACCCATGGGCAGCCCTGAGTGCAAGCTTGAAGTTTAGCCGTGGAAGTTTGGATTCGAGCAGGTAATTCAGGCCTTTTTAGTTGATTTTGAGGACATAGAACCATTACTGGGTTAGAGACGAGTCGATAGGAAGAAAAACAGAAGAAAATGGTGGCTGGACGGCTGAGATATGGTCTGGTCCAGGTCGTGGGTCAAATCAACCCGTTACAGTCAAACGGGTTGACTTGTCTGAAGGAAGACGATGATGACGTGGTAGTCCATGTCATCATCTGTCAGACCTATCAGGCCACGTGGCCAACTAGAGGGTGACATGTGGCAGGCTATCAGGTCTAGTCAGTAGTGACATGGCAGTGCCAAATCAGACATGTCAGACCACGTGGACCAGTGGGGTGGTGCCATGTGGCAACATGTCAAAGAGTGTCAGATGACGTGGGAGCTGACGTGGCAGGTCCACGTTAGCATTATCAGATCACGTGGACTAACAAGGTAGTGTCAGGTTATCATAGATAACATTTTAGTAACACATGTCACCAATGACGTTAGCAGATGATGTCGTCATGTGACGTTGCAGTGTTAAAGGGTGACATGTGGCACTAATCAGGGAGTGCCATGTGCCAGGCTGTCAGATCTGACAGGTGTCAGACTTGTCAGGCTGACGTCAACAGATGACGTCAGCGTTGACCTCTGTTGACCGACGAGTGGGGCACTTTGATAGGGGCGTAAGGGCATGTGTGAAACCACCTATCCTAATCCCCACAGGATTACACGGGTTGAGCCATGCTCCCATCAAACTCATGTTTGACACGAAGGTTAGACACCCGTCTAACCCCCGAGTAACGCAAAGGCCAGACCAGTGATAACCTGAACCAACAGCCCAGTCGGGCTTCTAGAAGGCGACTAGATCAGTGGCAGAGTGTGTTGTCTTAGTCACCGCTACAGCCCGCACCGCGATCAACCTGAAGGGCATTAAAAACTATAAAAACTGTGAGTGGACGAAAATAAATAATCTAATAAAACACATTTCATAAAAGACATTTATGCCCTTCACGTAAAACTATGCATGCATTCATAAACCAGTTAAATTAAATATAATAAAAACATTTATAAAACGAAAGCAGTTCCTTTCCTCAAATCATTAGGGTCTTACCCCAAAACTATAAATCGACCAAGTGTGGAAACTCAGCCCAAAACTGTAAAATACCAAAATTCGTAAATCCAAATCCATATGGACCAATGCCCAAATCCATAGACACTTAAATCCCATTTCATAAATCCAGTAAATCATGTTTACCAAATACCAATCCTCGGCATCCCAGATGCCTAGCGTCCCATACGCTTGACATCCTAGATGTCATCTCACGGTCTAAGTAACGCGTGTTGCCTGGGATCTCTTCGGGTTAATCACTAATCCACAATTACTCAATAAACTGATCCCGAAATTCGGGACAGGTTGTTACAAGCTTACCCCCTTAAATAATTTTTTCCTTGAAATTCAAAAAAATTCATTTCCACCTCCAACTCGTAGAAATCCATCCTACCTCACACCTGGGCCTCACATTTGGCGTACGCCAACTTACAATTCCACCTTGGTATCAGAGCTCCAACCGTTACCTACTCCCGACATTCAATCACTGATATCACCTTGAAAATCCACTACTCGAGTCACGACACCAACCTCGACCCATACTAGAGTCATACTAAGGGTAACTCGTACCAACTCCCTCAATGTAGCGTAACTGGCCATCCACGTCTCACTCTACCCGTGTGTAACTGGACCCCATCAAATACCTGCCCAGCAGTGATAATACATCTCCTCTCTAGGGTTCTACTAGCCATCCACGGCTCTGAGCCACCCGCTCATACAGTTACTGAACCCTGAAAAACCACTTTGGCTGAGCACAGTATTCAATGTCCAGTCCATGTCCTCACCAAACCGACTATATCGGAATTAAGCCAATCGCTAATACATCAACCAAAATGCCACTGTGCATGCCTTGAGCACACACAACATCCTCGTACCTAAACCATCCACAACATGACTGAAGCCTACTCCAATCGATCACCCACTCTTGTACCGAGGCCGTCCACTACATGGCTCCATAAAATCTCAGTCTACTCATCCTCCATTGGCCGAAAAGCCAATCACTCTTCAATCTTGGAGTCTATCTGTCCAATCCTGTACTAGAAAAATCACACACTCCAGGCCCAAACACATCCTACTCATTCAGTTACCAAATCTCACTAGATTGACTCTGAAAAGCAGCTAATCCCATCAACGAACTGTCATCACCAACACTACCAGTCTGAATGAACGAATCCAGATTCCATACTCACTCACATATCCAACACATACCCATCCACCTATCCGAGACAGATCATATACTCCCCTCACATATCCAAGACGGAGGTTGGATAATCATTTCGTACTACAATACGATTCTCTTCTGCTCCTAGCTTAGTATAATCAGCAAGGCGATTCTTTCCTACGATTCTCCTCTGTCGTCATAGCTCTCCTCAACACCTTGTCCATAATTGAACATCTTAGTCAAAGATGAAACACGTCTAGACTGTGGGTTCTCGTCAATTTCCTCATATCGATCAGTTATAGTCACTCCTTGTCATCTTTACCTATCGGAACTCCCTCGTCATCATTTGAACAACCACCGACATATCCGTAAAAAATCTAACGCGCTACCCAACTCACCTGTCAGTTAATACTGTTTATGCACATCCAAAAGGATGTCGATCCAACCTAACCTGATGTACCGCTCGACTGATGAGTCATAATAAATCATGTGTGATCTGAAACCAAATCTCTGCATACCACCATATCTACCAAATCGACACTAATTCCCATGACAGTACTTGCATCGTCCCTTCATACCGTTTCGTCCAAACACCACTAAGTTATCTCAATCACGTATGTCATCTCAATCACTGTTGGGAAGAGTCCCAACACATCTCAACCACTACTGGGTTCCATCCAGCCCATCCATCCAGTCCATCTCTATCCAAGATCCCGTTGTGGCATCTCATGTAACGCCCCGAAAATCCAAATCATGTAAAATTATAAAATAATATGTAAAATGACGTTTTTACCCCTGAAAAGTAGTGGATAAAGTTGACTTTTTATGTGGGATACTTTTTCAAAATTTTGTGAGGACCATTGTGTAGATCTCGAGACGCTGAGTTCGTAGACAGGTGGCTTGTCGAAAACGGAGCTCGAATGTGAAAGTTACGGATCTACGAAGTCCAAGGGTACAACAGTAATTTATCGAGCGAAGGGCAAAACGGTCTTTTAACAAACGAACGGTTGAATCATTAGCATGCTGACTCATGCTACCAGCCAGTGACACTAGTCACTTTGTCCCCTACCTTTGCCCCGGATTTCATGGAAGAATGATGATAATTAGGGACATTAATACCTTAATTAGGGACATTAATCCCTTAATTAGGGAAAATCATCTCATTTGTCCCTTCCATGACCGTGATATACATTGGTTCTGCAACAATTGAGAGAATGAGAGATTGAGGAGGCTGAGTAGAGAGAAAAACACGAGGGACAGAGAGATTACTGGAAAATTCAAAATCAAAAATTTGAAAAATTATGGTGAAAATTCGAATTCAAAATTGTGAGGAGGATCAAAATTGAGGCTTGATTAAGCTTCCTGGGATCATTTCGAACCAATCCACAACAAAAACGAAGAGAATTGGTGCTGTATTGAGCAAGAACAGAAGCTCAAATTTCTGCTCAAAATCGAGCTTGAGTTGTAATAGCTGGAGGTAAGAACTTGTGTAATTAATTATGTAGAAATGTTTCTTACATTTTCACGATGCTTCCTGTGTCAATTAATTTGAAAAATCAGGACGAAAGGAGTGAACCCGAAAAGGAAACCCGTTCGAAGGTTGACCGTGGGATGTGAGGATTAAGGTCATGATTGAAGTAATTAAGATAACAGAACTTAAATTCAGATAGATTAGAAGGGATAAGGTGAAGGAATGGAAGGAATCGAGATTGAATTGAGGGAGAAAAATTCGGGTCTTGTCGCGGGTTCTCAGCCAGTTTATCAGAGAAATGGGTAGAGGGGATGACATTGTAGCAGTACTGTGCAAAGCGCGTGGCTTTCACACGCAGCCGCTTGCGAAAATATGTGTCAATGCTGCGGAAATATGTGTACGATGAGTCCCATGTGTTAGAAGAACAGCCCATTGAGCTCAGGGAAGACCTAAGCTTTGAGGAACAGCCTGTACAAATTTTAGATTGAAAGGATAAAGTTCTTCGCCGAAAGACGATTCCCCTAGTAAAGGTTCTTTGGAGAAATCAGAACGTGGAAGAGGCCACATGGGAACCCGAGACACAGATGCGAGATCAGTATCCGTATTTATTTCATTGAAATTTCAGGGACGAAATTTCTTAAGGGGGGAAGGTTGTAACGCCCCGAAAATCCAAATCATGTAAAATTATAAAATAATATATAAAATGACGTTTTTACCCGTGAAAAGGTAGTGGCTAAAGTTGACTTTTTAAGTGGGATACTTTTTCAAAATTTTCTGAGGACCATTGTGTAGATCTCGAGATGCTGAGTCCATAGACAGGTGGCATGTCGAAAACGGAGCTCAGATGTGAAAGTTACGGATCTACAAAGTCCAGGGGTAAAACGGTAATTTTCCGAGCGAAGGGCAAAATGGTCTTTTAACAAACGAACGGTTGAATCATTAGCATGCTGACTCATGCTACCAGCCAGTGACACTTGTCACTTTGTCCCCTACCTTTGCCCCGGATTTCATGGAAGAATGATGATAATTAGGGACGTTAATCCCTTAATAAGGGAAAATCATTTCATTTGTCCCTTCCATGACCGTGATATATATTGGTTCTGCAACAATTGAGAGAATGAGAGATTGTGGAGACTGAGTAGAGAGAAAAACACGAGGGACAGAGAGATTACTGGAAAATTCAAAATCGAAAGTTTGAAAAATTATGGTGAAAATTCGAATTCGAAATTGTGAGCTTGGAGCATCAAAATTGAGGCTTGATTAAGCTTCCTGAGATCATTTCGAACCAATCCACAACAAAAACGAAGAGAATTGGTGTTGTATTGAGCAAGAACAGAAGCTCCAATTTCTGCTCAAAATCGAGCTTGAGTTCGAATAGCTGGAGGTTAGAACTTGTGTAATTAATTATGTAGAAATGTTTCTTACATTCTCACGATGCTTCCTGTGTCAATTAATTTGAAAAACCAGGACGAATTGAGTGAACCCGAAAAGGAAACCCGTTCGAAGGTTGATCGTGGGATGTGAGGATTAAGGTCATGATTTAAGTAATTAAGATAACAGAACTTAAATTCAGATAGATTAGAAAGGATCAGGTGAGAGAATGGAAGGAATTGAGATCGAATTGAGGGACAAAAATTCAAGTCTTGTCATGGGTTCTCAGCCCGTTTATCAGAGAAACAGGTAGAGGGGATGACACTGTAGCAGTACTGTGCAAAGCGCGTGGCTTTCACGCGCAGCCGCTTGCGGCGGTGCGTGAGGGCGTGTGGGTGAGTTTCTGGGAAAGTGGTCAACATGTGTTTTGATGTTCTCGATGATACGAACCTATTTGCGTTGGTTTCGGGTCAATCAGATATGGATTCGAAGTAGTTTCAAGTACCCGAAGCGTATAGTTTATGTTTAAATAATATTATAAAATTCCGACGATTAGGGAATTCACATGTGGGACTATACGATAGTCTAGTAACCTTAAATTATTTTGTTTGACAGGCCGGAATATTCCCAGGACGTCGGAAGATAGCAAACAGCTTGAGGCTGAACGATCTAGACGGTGTGTGAGTGGACTTTGTTTTCTAACCATGATGCATGCATATATGTGTTTTAAATGCTTTATTATATGATTTGATATGATTTGATATGATTGATGTTTCGATCCGGTAATTTCTCAATTTTCTGGATTATTATATTATTTTTGGCACGATTTTCGAGAAATTATGAAATTGATGTTTTCGGTGTAGGCCCAGGATTGAAAATGATATTTTGACTCGGGTTATGAGTTAGGGTTTGAAAATAATGTTTGGACTCGGGTTATGAGTCAAGGATTGATTTCATGGATTTATATGAAAATGGCAACTGAGGTTGTGATCGCATGAATTTGCGTGAAAATGATATTTTGGGCTTGAGACCCAATTTGATAGTGATTTTGACTCGGATTTTGAGTCACATGTGAATATGGTGGAACTGATGATTTTGATTTATAAAGTAAATCCTGGACACTGTTTTATGATGGATTTGTGGAACTTTCTTTGTGAAAGCTATGTCTCGGGCATAGGCCCTGTTGATTTGATTCGATTTGAGACATAAATGATTTTAAAATGAGAATACTGGATTTGGTGACTATTCCACATACACCATCCTCTGTGATTTGATAGTCTCATGCAGACGTCGTAGATCTTGGAGTAGTCACGATCCACTGCCTAGAGATGAGTAGATCCGAGGGAGGCTCAATCTCAGGAGTGCAAGATTATGATGATATCCTCCAGACGTCGTAGATCCTGGAGATGATATCACCCCAGAAGTCGTAGATCCTGGGGGATGTACTCGGACGTGAGACTCCTGAGTTTACACGCGTTGCATTGATATCGTGACGGGTTACTTGGATATTGAGATTGGATATTGAGGATTGGTGGTATTGTGATTTATTGATATTTATGTCCAGATGCTTTATAACATGATGCTTTATATCATGAACTGATTTGATGAACATGAGTTTTACAAACCATGGGAAAACATGTTTTTATTTTATAGGTCCGCTATTCATACTTGATTGATTTCACATTATTACTCATGTTTTATGATATGCATGCATGTTTGCAATTCTGGAGGGTATGATCGATTTTCCTCAAATGTATTTATCGAACTTCATTTTTGTCCACTCACACTTTTGATGTTTTATTTACCCTCCAGGCCAGTGCACAAGTACAGGGGCTAGAAACGAGGCAAAGGAATAAGTAGACCGTTGCGCACTCAAACACCGTACAGAGTAGGAGTTTGATCCCTACTTGTAATATTACCTATGCTCTGTGAACCTGTTGACTAGACAAACTTGTAATGTCAACGGTCCTGTAAAACTTAACTATCCCTTGTCTAACAATGTCTGGCATTTGTTGTGTTGTATTTGTATATATGTTTGGTTACTTTTGGAATTTTAGAGTTATTGTCAGAAGGGAGCAGGATCCATCATGACTATCGAGGGATAATCGGGATGGGTCTTGTCATCTCAAGTCTCACAATCCTATTGATATCCAAGCCCGAAGCTCTAACCAATCAAACAAAAAAAGAGAAATCACCTCATCCAACTAAGAGTATCCTCTAATAATTATTGTAATGCTTAATCCTTTCCTCCCAACTAAACCTTTCCATTGATTCTTTTCGGCTTCTTCCAATTTCAAATAAATTCATAGCACTCCCTCAAATCACCAATTTCTCTTTATTAATAACCCAAAACTAAGCATGGGTCCACCTCACTTCCGCTGCGCTACTCAGATAAAACCACCATGACAAAGCATACGTAGAAAGGAACGCTTAGACTTTATCGAATGTCCTCGTTCGGTCCGCATCGAACATGAGCACATTACCACAGAGTCACATCCTCAGCTCGTGGTTCATCATCTCCTATCTAGTGCTCACACCACGCTATCCCTGAATCTCTGCTCATACCGAGCTAAAACCTTTAATCCATACTCCGGTTGGAGGAACCTACCTCTCGCGTACCCCATAACTATGGATACAACCACTCTGATAAACCATATGACAGGACCCATCCCAATCCCCCCGGGATTAGTGCGGGATGACCCTGCTCCCGTCTGACACGGAGTGTCAGACAAGGGATATTTCCGACCTTTGACCTCCCGGGCTATCAGAGTACGCCAGGATCCGGAGGAGGTATGTGATATCTCGGTCTCTGCTACAGTCCACATCCGATGTCAACCTGAAGGGCAGCCAAAACATTAAAAACTGTGAGTGGACAAAACAAAGAGTTTATAAAAACATTTAATAAGGAAGACATTTGTACCCTCCACTAAAAAGCATGCATGCATTCGAAAACCATTTATTCAAAACAAACCATATGTGGGACTAAGCCCACAGCAGATATAAACTAAGGTCGAAGGGACCACAATAAAAACGACCATACGGGCCACTGCCCAAATCCATAAAGGAATCGGCCCCAAACCATAAAGGAACCAAGTACACGAGCCACTGCTCAAATCCTGTGCACACCTGTACACACCACATATCATATATCATATATACATCACATACATATATATAAGTCACACAACCAATCCTGTCACGGTATCCAAAGCCACGCGCATGCTACCCAGGTCTCAATCCGAGTCTTCTCAAAGTCAAGATCAATGTCCGTAGACCACTGACCCTACCCGAGGTAATAGTAATCATAGCCTTCCTGAGAGTAAGGAACCCAACTGGGGGGTGACTCCACTCAGTCGGTGCTCCGTGACTACTCCGGGGTCCACCCAGGCCAACGACCCTCCCCGGAGGAGATAGTAGAACATGTAAAGGAAGGTAGACGAACATATATATACATAACATAAACATTCATGACCGGTTCCCCTGAACCGTCATGAATCCATAATATCCATAATCAGGTAACATGCCGGTTCCCATAAACCGTCATGTACCGTAATAACATAACCGAGGTAACATGCCGGTTCCCATAAACCGTCATGTACCGTAATAACCAACAAGGGTTCATGCCGGTTCCCATAAACCGTCATGAACCTGGGAATCCATTTAAGGTTCCCTGACCTGAGATCAAAACCGTAAAGTGACTGGGTCTCGTACCCGAACATAGGACACCAACTGGGCACCGTGCCCGGAATCTGAGGTCATATGCCCGAGACAAAACCAAATGGGTCTCATACCCGAGTTTATCATTTTGAAATCCAAATGCAGTTCATTTAAATCAATAAAGAAATACAGACCCGTATAAGCACCGTATAAGGCCGAAACCTCGAAATACGTGCTTATACGTAACCACATACAAATGCACCCATGGCATCATCAAACAAGTAATAAAACATATAATAAACATTTATGCATGCACCAATTTAGAAAACAAGGTCCACTCACAGACCGTCCGAGCTGCCGCCTCGATTTGCGTGCCATACGGCTCCCCGAGCCGATCACCGTCACTGGGACTCCCAAACCTGTCCAAATTAATTTAGAGGGTTACTAACTACTTATATAACCCCTCACTAAAACCCCGTAATTTTCCCGTATTTTTAACTATTTTTAAACCGACCCTAAACCTTCCGACACCCCGAAAACTATCGAAACGATGTCCGATTGACACGAGACCAGTCCCAAAATCTTCGTTACATCGAATAGAAGATTTCCCGTGTTGAACACTTCCCCAAATTATGGACCACGTGCCCTCACGGGCCCCTAGAAGACCCTAGTTACTGTTCATCACCAGCATCCTCAGGAAAACCGGTTTTTCCTGGTTTTCCGGTCCAGGCACTGTGCTGAACCGGCGGAACCGGTTCAGCGTTCCTACTCCCTCAAATCTCGTCCGTTTTCTTCCCAATCGATTCTAAACTTCCTAATATGATCCTAGGAACATGTTTGGATGATCAAAACAAGGAAAAACCCATAGAACCCGAGGTTTGATTTTTGAACCTCACGGTTCAGTTTTTCCATTTTCCTCCCACGGCTTCTCAGCCGTCAACCACCACCAAAACCGCCTTAAAACTGTCCTAGAAACCTAACTAACTCATCCTAATCGTCAAAAATCAACCATAACGTCAAAATCAATTAAAATGGAAATTTGGGCCTTACCGTGCACCCGCACGGGTTTGTGGCTCCGCCGCCCACGACGGCGTCTTCCTGGGCCGGCCACCGCGTCCTACATCCTCCCTCACTCTCTGGTCTCAGTCCTGGTCGAGATGGGGTTGGGTTGGTTGGGTTTGGGTTGCACAAAGAGGGAGAGAAATGGTGAGATCGGGTATGGGTTTTGGGGTGTTTGAAATGAAGGAATGATCGATGCACGTATGTGGGAAGGTGGGCAATGGATGGGTGACACTTGTCACTCATCCCTTGGCCTGCCAAAATATCTGGGTCCACACTAAAGACAAACTGTCCTCGTAAAACGTGTTGTCGTGAATAGTAACTGGGAACTTCCGTGAACCGTAACTTCGTCGTCGAACGTCCGAATTCGACGTGCCGCCTGTCTACGGATTCGTATCGTCCTCATCTACGTAACGGTCTTCGGCCCTCGGCCATCGGACCTCCCGGTCAAAAAGTCAACTTTTGACCTCCTATTCACCCAAATTACCAAAATGCCCCTAAACTTCCGAACGTCATAACTTCTTCCTCGAACGTCGTAATTGAACGTGCCACCTGTCTATGAACTCGTGACGTCACGAACTACGTCACGGTCATCGGTCAAAGTCCATTTGACCACCCGATTGAAAAGTCAACATTTTGCCACCATCAGGGGCAAAACGGTCATTTCGCATCGTTCGTCCGATTTCGCTCTACTAATCACGAATTAGCCTCACTAATCGTGATTAGTCACTAATCTAATCTAGGTATTTGGGACGGGTCGTTACACCATACCAAGAAAAAAATAACGGGGAACGTCCCTCAACGTCACCCAATTCTCACCAGTTCGTAAATTGAATCGATACGAGTCCGTAAACAGGGGACACGTTAAAATCGAACATTCGACGGGAAAGTTATGGGTCACGGAAGATTTTGAGAACTATTTACAGTGGCACATTTTACGAGGCAATTGACTTGGCTTTTTTCTAGAGCGGGCCCCAGATATTTTTCCCATTGCATATCACCCCACATTCTTGCATATCATCCTCATCTGTTTCATTCTTTCAACCAAACCCGAACGCACGTACAACCTATCCCAAAAATCCAAACCACCTTTTTCAATCCTCATCTATTGCTTTTAGGCCGTGAAGGAATGTTGGAGGGGGGACTGAGACAATGACGGTGGTGCTAACGATGTCTACCGTCGTGGACGGTGGCCCGGGAACCCAAAAACGGTAAGGTTTTGGTTCGAAAATTAAATATGGGTTTTTAGGGGTTATTGATCGATTCTAATGATGGGGATGTGTTTCTGGATGTCGTATGAGCTGGTTGGGATTGAGTTCATAGATGGAGATGGCTGGGAACGTGTGAACTAGACGGAGGAAGTTGGCTGGTTGTTCATCGATCGGGAAGGTAACTTCTAAACTTGGCTTTCTGGTTTTGATCATGTAGAATGATAGGAAATGAAAGGGTGAAGGTGTAGGAATTGAAAGGATGGAAAACAGATAAAAATGGGTAAGTTATGGCCCTGAACCGGTTATGCCCGTTCGGTTGGACCAGCTGACCAGTGAACCAGTTCAGACCGGCTGATTGTGAGGAAGACGATGAACAGTCCCTAGCGCGTGGGCTTCAAGCGCAGGGCCATCGGGTTGCACGTGGAACACTATTTGGGGATGTGGTCAACATATGAAATCATCCATTCGATGTAACGAACGTTTTGGGATAAGTTTCGAGTCGATCGGACATCGTTTCTATATAGTTCAGGATGTCCCAAGGTTTAGGATCGAGTTTAAATACGTTTAAAAATCCCAAAAAATTAGGGGGCTTTTATGAGAGGTTATTAAAGTAGTTAGTAACCCTCTAGTATGATTTGGACATCTTTGGGAGTCCAGGTGATGGTGATTGGCCCCAAGAAGCTTATGGCGCGCGTATCCAAGCGCAGCTTGGACGGTCTGTGAGTGGACCTTTTTTTATGAATCGATGCATGCATAAATGTTTTATATGTGTTTGTAAACATGATTTGAGATGCCATGAGTGCATTTTATTGTGGTATTTAGTACGTACGTATTTGCACGTATTTCGAGGTTTATAGTTTTGTACTGTGTTTATACGTGCTGGTATTTGAATGATGGTTTGATGAACTGGTTTTGGATTTAGAAATATGAAATCGAACATGAGACCCATTTGACTTGGAAACTATCGGACTTGGAGTCTATTTGATTTCATGAGATATCGTGCCAGATGCCCATTTGGCTTATATGATCGGGCTTGAGGCCCAATTGAGTTCAGATAACGGGTTTGAAGCCCAGTTGATTGATGGTACCGGGCTTGAGACCCAATTGGTGTATGGTATCAGGCTTGAGTCCCAGTTAATTGTGGTATCGGGCTTGAAGCCCAGTTGATCTGTGATATCGGGCTTGAGACCCAATTGGTTTATGATATCGGGCTTGAGGCCTAGTTGATTGATGGTATCGGGCTTGAGAACCTGTTGATTTGTGATATCGGGCTTGAGTCCTAGTTGTGGTTCATGAAATGAGAATTCGGGTTTAAGACCCTATTGAGATGTGAATTTGGGTTGAGTCCGTGTGAGATTTGGATTTGAATCGGATTCTAGAAATCCTGGATTATGAATCGAGTATGAGACCCAATTGAACTATGATTTGAAAGAGAAGTATGTTTTCACACTTATATGTATATACCCTCCCGTATGAGTAGTCTCCTCCAGATGTCGATGATCCTGGAGTGTTACGATCCACTACTTGGGATGAGTGACTCCGAGAGGGAGCACATGCCCAGGACTGAGAGATGTGATATAGCCTCGGACAGGGTCCAGAGACAGGTCCTCCTAGATGTCGTAGATCCCGGGGGTAGACTCGTAGTTGAGACCCGAGTAGTATGCATACTGTAGATATATCGTGACGGGTTCTTGATTGGGCATACGAGATGTTGAGGATGGGTTATATATATGTATGTTGTGTTTCATAGAGATTGGTTTGGGGCTGAGACCCCGTATTCTATGTGGATATTTACGTTGAGTTCCCATATGAATGGTTTTGTGCTGAGTTCCCATATGATTGATTTTGGGCTGAGTCCCCTATACTTTGGTTTACGGTTTTGGGCTAAGGTCCTAATGATTTAATTAATGAAAAATGGATTGATAACTGGTTTTCAAATGCATGCATGCTTTTTAGTGAAGGGCATAAATGTCTTTTCGATATGAATATGTTTTATGAAATTATTTATGTCGTCCACTCATAGCTTTTAATGGTTTTAATTCCCTTCAGGTTGATAGCAGATGCAGGCTGTAACAGAGATGGAGACATCACATGCCACCACCGATCCTGGTGTACTCTAATGGACCCCGAGTGGGTGACGATTTTATATTTGGTCTGACACGTGGTGTTAGACAAGAGCTGGCACATCCCACGGTAATCCAGGGGAGGTTTGATCCCGAGTAGGATCGATGTTCTTGTGGACCCAATGGCTGGAAACCGTAGAGTTACGAGAGGACAAGGTCCTCAGATTGTGGTTATTGGTTGGTAAGATACCAGTATTGGAGTGTGACGACTTTTTGGAGTCAAGAGCGATGGATCAGTCGGGATGGACGTGCTGTAGTGAGCAGCCGGGTTGTGATAAACCCATTGGGTTATTGATTGTACAAGTTACCAGGAGTGCGGTATTTGTGGACTAGTTCTCGAGGTGGACTGATCGGTGCATACTACGTGTTGAACGGTTGGTGCCGACAATGAGTTGACTGCATGAGTACAGAGTCTCGATAGCGGAGTGTTTCTGGGATTGGTCTGCATGTGGTTGTGATAGATGCCGCTATCGATAGGCATGGATGAGCCTTACCGAGTTGAATGGGCTCAGGTTGTCATGACGACTGAGACAATAAGGATTCCCCAGTCGTGGCGACAGTACAGAGGTGCACGAGTGACGCATAGTACGAGCCGTGGTTTTGGGGAGCTGTGTGCGATCACAGATGGAGATGAGCTTTGGGCACTGGCGATTATGCAATGTTACCTCAGGGGAGGTGATTGAGATGAGTGGGAAATGCTAGAGATGAGTTGTATGGAATCCAATAGTGATTGGATAGTTCCGAATGACACTGTGTGTGTCTAAGTGATGTCGTGCCAGTGAGGGCTTAAATTGATACTAGTATGGTAGACGTGCCCTAAGGTGGCAAACATGTGAGTTTAATGGGCACTGAGCGGAACATAGAGGATCCCAAGTGGCTCAGCGCGAGGCATGGGGTATACCTGGATTGGTGAAAGGTACCCTAGCTAGTTATGGACGGATGGCACGAGTGTTCGGTGCTGAAAATTGATCCCATAAGGGTTGGGACGTGCGAACTAGTATGCCAACGAAGATGGTGATGGAAGAAGCCGAAGAGAATCAATGGAAGTCTCTAGTTTGGAAGAAAAGGATTAAACATTACAATAATTATCAAAGAATACTCTTAGTCGGAGGAGGTGACTTCGCTCTTTCCGTTTGCTTGGCCGTCAACATGATGCGATACTTGAGACACGAGGGTGTGCTCAGAGGTTGTAATTATTAAGGTGGAGAATTCTCATTTTTCTGCTCTTTAGCAGATAGTGCATGGTGCCGCATGATGACATAGGATGAACTCTTATGTCATCATCTTGGATTCTCCTTGATTCTTCCCTATGTGGGATGGCGAGGAGTGATATAACCATTAAAGGATTCAAAGAGGGTGTAAGAACCGAACACCTAGGCTGTGAGTCAAATTTGAATGACTTGTTGAGCCAATGATACATAGCGTCACTGGACGTGACAAGTGAGTATCCGAAGTAGTGGACCCATGTTGGTATTGTGGACATGTTATATTGGCTGAGAGAGCTAGTATGGATCCACCTAGGAGCGAGTGGATCGAGTCATGTGGTAACGATCAAGATGATCGAGATGATTGAGATAATTGTGACGACCGTGGGTCGAGTAAACCGAAGTTTGGTCGTTATCAAGGTGAATTGCCCTGCTGATTATGCTAAGCTAGGAACAGAGGAGAATCATATTGTAAGACAGTTGAAGAATCTCTTGGAATAGTTGGTGAGATGTCAAGACAGAGGTTGGATATATGGAAGAGTATTGCTCTGTCTTGGGCAGATACGGTTACCTGTTGGATATGTGAAGAAAAATTGACCTATCTTGGATATGAGAGTGGAGATTGTGACGGATTGATGTTCACCTGGTGACAAACGGTTGAGGTCCCAGCCATATTTGGAACGCGAACAGTAGGGTGTGGTTGGATGTTGCCAGAGTACAGTACTTGAGCAGGCCGAGTAGTGCCTTGATGATTGATATGATGCGAGTGCACCAATAGGTAGTGCACATTGGACGATAGGGATGACCACGGTTAATCGGTATGTTGGGTTGAGAGTTACCCGAGAGGGTGAATGTGTTGTTGAATGGATGAAGTCTTAGTTGGACATGAGACGGTGATCGGATCGAATCTGATGGTAATGGTTCGATAAGTACTATGATCGGATGTGTTCCTACATAGTGAGATGTTGACTGGATGCTGAACACTGTGTCCTTGAGAAGAGTGGATTGAGAGGGTTCAGAGATTATGTGAGCTGAGAGCTCAGTGCCATGTGGGCCAGAGGAACCCTAGTGATTATGTATATGATTGTTCCTGCTGAGGCAAGTATTCGATGCGGTTTAGATACACCTAGGATAGGTGAGATGTCAAATATGTTCTGACAGGATGCTTGATATGACAGTTTGGGACTCAAGATGAGTCAATATTTCAGCGTAGGTCATTGAGTGACATGAGTTACGATATGGGGACTCGAGAGTGAGTCGAGATCAAAGTGGCGCAGCGAAAGCGTAGTGGAGCCGAGAGTTGACGGCTAGTCACGACCATTATCGTGGACTTAAAAGGTTTTAGAGAAAAGATGTACGTCTATGGACAATGGGTTATGGTTGTAGACCTTCTAGTGATAAAGGATAAGAGATCGCTCAGTGGATCAATGATGGCGGATGATAACAGGATCTAGAGGATGGTTGTCTGGTCGGACGCTGGGCAGGTTGTCAGCTCCAATTATCATATGAGAAAGGTCATCAGACTGAAAAGCCGACTTAACGACTCGAAATTGGAAAGTGTCAGAGTGTTAAACTAAAAAACAGACGACGATGTCAACTTAGGTTTTCAACTGAGAAGAACCATCAGGCTGAAAAGCCGTTTGGATGACAACTTAGTATAGCTGACCTGTCAGAGTGGGTGACAGGCGAGACACCGACATTCTGTCTCAAGTGAGACTTACGAGCCAACGTGTGCCTTCTCGAGAGTTGAGTTGGAGCTTTGGAAGCTCCGTTGACAGTGCGCATTGACGCGTGCGGTGGTTATGTCGAACGTGTACATTTACACTAGAGTGCCCCGAGTTGGAGGTAGGATTGGATTTCCACTAATTAGTTGTGGACTTGGGTCTATTTAAATTTCGAGTACGAAATTCTTTGAGGAGGGAAGTTTGTAACGACCCGTCCCAAATTTTTGGGATTAATTAAGAATTAATTATGGATTAGCACGACTAATTGGGGATTAGTCAAGAATTATCGGACGTTCAGGGTAAAATTACGATTTTGCCCCTAGACAAGGGTAAAAAGTTAACGTTTGACCCAGGAAGTCTGATGCATGAGGGCCAAGGACCGTTACATAGATCGGGTCGATACGAGTCGGTAGACAGGTGACACGTAGAAATTGAACATTCGACGGGAAAGTTACGGGTCATGGAAGATTACGGGTCATGCATATCATCCTCATCAATTTCATTCTTTCAACCAAACTCGGACCCATGTACAACCTATCCCAAAAAGCCAAACCCATCTTCCTCAATCCTTATCTATTGCTTTTATGCCGTGAAGGAATGTTGGAGAGGGGACTGAGACGATGACGGTGGTGCTAACGGCGTCGACCGTCGTGGACGGTGGCTGGGGAACCCGAAAAAGGTATGGTTTTGGTTCGAAAATTGAATATGGGTTTTTAGGGGTTGTTGATCGATTATAATGATGGGGATGTGTTTCTAAAGGCCGTATGAGCTGGTTGGGATCGATTTCATGGCTAGAGATGGGTGGGATCGTGTGAATTGGACAAAGGAAGTTGGGTGGTTGTTCATCGATCGGGAAGGTAACTTCTAAACTTGGTTTTCTGGTTTTGATCATGTAGAATGATAGGAAATGAAAGGACAAAGGTGTAGGAATTGAAAGGACGGAAAACGGATAAAAAATGGGAGAGTTATGGCCCTGAACCAGTCACGCTAGTCCAGTTGGACCAGCTGACCAATGAATCGGTTCAGACCGACTGATCGCGAGGAAGACGATGAACAGTCCCCAACGCGTGGGCTTCACGCGCAGGGCCTTTAGGCGGCGCGTGGGGGTGCGTGGCGCACTGTTTTGGGATGAGGTCAACATATGAAATCATCCTTTTGATGTAACAAATTTTTTGGGACAAGTTTCGAGTCGGTCAGACATCGTTGCAATATAATTCGAGATGTACGAAGGTTTAGGATCGAGTTTAAATACGTTTAAAAGTCCAGAAAAATTATGGGGCTTTTATGAGAGGTTATAAAAGTAGTTAGTAACCCTCTAGTATGATTTGGATAGGTTTGGGAGTCCCGGTGATGGTGATTGGGCCGGAGAGGCTTATGACGCGAGTATCGAGGCGTAGCTTAGACGGTCTGTGAGTGGACTTTGTTTTATGAATCGATGCATGCATAATTTTTTTATATGTGTTTATAAACTTGATTTGAGATGCCATGAGTGCATTTTATTTAGGTATTTAGTACGTACATATTTGCACATATTTCGAGGTTTATGGTTTTGTACTATACTTATACGTGCTGGTATTTCAATGATGGTTTGATGAACTGGTTTTGGATTTGGAAATATGGAATCGAGCATGTTACCCATTTCACTTGGAAAATATCGGACTTGGAGTCCATTTGATTTCATGAGATATCGGGTCGGAGGCCTATTTGGCTTATATGATCGTGCTTGAGGCCCAATTGAGTTATGATAATGGGCTTGAAGCCCAGTTGATTGATGGTACCGAGCTTGGGACCCAATTGGTGTAAGGTATCAGGCTTAAGTCCTAGTTAATTGTGGTATCGGGCTTGAAGCCCAGTTGATTTCTGATATTGGGCTTGAGACCCAGTTAGTTTATGGTATCGGACTTGAGGTCCAGTTGATTGATGGTATCGGGCTTGAGGCCCAATTTATTTGTGATATCGGGCTTGAGTCCCAGTTGTGGTTTATGAAATAAGAATTCGGGTTTAAGACCCTATTGAGATGTGAATTTGGGCTAAGTCCCTGTGAGATTTGGATTTGAATCGAATTCGAGGAATACTAGATTATGAATCGGGTATGAGACCCAGTTGAACTATGATTTGAAAGAGAAGTATATTTTCACACTTATATGTATATACCCTCCCGTATGAGTAGTTTCCTTCAGACGTCGATGATCTTAGAGTGTCATGATCCACTACCTGGGATGAGTGACTCCGAGAGGGAGCACATGCCCAGGAGTGAGAGATATGATATAGTCTCGGATAGGGTCCGGAGACAAGTCCTCCCAGACGTCGTAGTTCTTAGGGGTAGACTCGGAGATGAGACCCGAGTAGTATGCATACTGAGATATATCGTGATGATTTCTTGATTGGGCATATGATATGCCGAGGATGGGTTATATATAAATATATATATGTATGTGATGTTTCATAGGGATTGGTTTGGTGCTGAGACCCCGTGTTCTAGTGGATATTTGGGCTGAGTTCCCATATGAATGGTTTTGGGCTGAGTTCCCATATGATTGATTTTGGGCTGAGTTCCCCTATAGTTTGGTTTACGGTTTTGGGCTAAGGTCCTAATGATTTAATTAATGAGAAATGGATTGATAACTGGTTTTCAAATGCATGCATGCTTTTTAGTGAAGGGCATAAATGTCTTTTCGATATGAATGTGTTTTATGAAATTATTTATTTCGTCCACTCACAGCTTTTAATGGTTTTAATGCCCTTCAGGTTGATAGCGGATGTAGGCTGTAGCAAAGACTGAAACATCACATGCCACCACCGATCCTGTTGTACTCTGATGGAGCCCGAGTAGGTGTCGAGTTTATACTTGGTCTGACACGCAGGGTCAAACGGAAGGAGGCACTTCCCACTGTAATCTAGGAGATTTGGGCTGGGTCCTGTTATCAACTAACTCCACTAGGTTCACTGGACTCACCAGGTCCCCAAACACTACTAATCGATCTAACTAAATCGGTCCAGCTACTAGTCGGTCCAACCCTGGACCCCAAATATCATCTCAATGGTACGCGGGAATCGAATCCTACCATTTCACTTAGTGCCAAGCCAACCAATCTCCACAGTCACCAACTAGACTTAACCAAAGTCATCACGCACCCGGCCACAACCTGCGGCACCACTATCCGTACATGACACAGCTGACCATCTCGTCTTCTACTGCTGGAAGCAGCATCACCGGCCATACATGACCAATGGTCCCAACACTACAATATCGTCAAATCCACCTTGCAGTCTTGTCGAAGATGACCCTAGTATCCGACCAATCCTCTGTCATATCCAACCTTACTCGCTGACTCGAATTCTTGGAGCATCCTTTGGTCATTACTCAACAAGTTATCATATCCAGCCCTCCGTAGGGTCCATCATACGGATTCACGGCGTATCTTTCAATCGCAGCCCATCCTCTATTTATTTCCACTAACTCTCGTACTCTTACCCTAACTTTGAAGCTGATGACAAGCTGATCCTCGAAAAGACATCACATCCACAACACCTGTGCACCAATGCTCTGGTTCCAAACTGATAACCTCACTCTGATACCACTCTGGTATCAGAGTACCACATGTAAACCTCGCTCTGATACCACGCTGACACGACCTATCCCAATCCCCCCGGGATTACGCGGGATGTGTCATGCTTCCGTCTAACCCACGTGTAACACGAAGGCCAGACACCTGTCTAATCCCCGAGTAACGCAAAGGCCAGACCAGGGATAACCTAAACTAACAGCCCACTCGGGCTTACAGAGGGCGCTCGGATCAGTGGCGGAGTGTGATGTCTCGGTCACTGCTAGAGCCCATGCCGCGTTCAATCCGAAGGGCATTAAAAACCATAAATGTTGTGAGTGGACGAAAATAAATAATTTAATAAAACACATTTCATAAAAGACATTTATTCCCTTCACTTAAAACTATGCATGCATTCATAAACTAGTTAAATTAAATATAATAAAAACATTTATAAAACCAAAGCAATTTATTTCCTCAAATCATTAGGGCCTTAGCCCAAAACCATAAAATCAACCAAGTGTGGGAACTCAAACCAAAACCGTAAAACACCAAAATCCGTAAATCCAAATCCATGTGGGCCACTGCCCAAATCCATAGACACAGAAATCCCATTTCATAAATCCAATAAATCATGTTTACCAAATACCAATCCTCAGCATCCCAGATGCTTGACGTCTCAGATGTCATCTCACGGTCTAAGCAATGCGTGCTGCCCGGGGTCTCTCCGGGTCAATCTCTGACATCCCAGATGTCTGACATCTCAGACGTCTAATCATAGCAATCCTGCTCCTGAGTCACTATATGGTTCGGTCTCTCCGTGCAATGACCCCTCGCAGGCAATGCGACGTGACTTCCCTAGTGTCCCAGACATCTGGAGGAGACCATCAACATATCCTCATATAAGGATGGTATATGGGAAACATCTTTATCAAATCATTTCAAAAAATCTCAAAGGGGCCATGCCCGAAATTTTCATAAAAACCATCATAAATCCAGAAATCCGATTTCTTAAATCCAAATCTATTTAGGGTCTCCGAACCTGAAATCACATTTCTAAACCACGAATGGGACTCATGGCCGATATCATAATCACCTAGGCCTCTAGCCAGATCATGTAAACCAAATGGGTCTCCAGCCCGATGTCTCATTAAATCAAATGGACTCCAAGTCCGATAGTTTCCAAATCAAATGGGTCTCATGCTCGATTTCACATTTCCCAATCCAAAACCATTCTATCAAACCATCTTGGGAATACCGGCACATATAAATACAGTATAAAATCATAAATCTTGAAATACGTACAATTACGTAAATCATAAATACCATAATCATAATCATCATAAATCCCATGTAGAAAACATATAAAACAGTTATACATGCATCATATTTTGAAAACAAAAGTAACCTCTGACAGGACCCGTCCCCGAGGGACAAAGTTAACCGTGCCCGGTCCTACTCCCGTCTGAGAAGTCAACTGAAAGTCCGAAACTACCCTTCAGCACCTGACAGACAAGGGATATTTATGCATGTGCCCGCTCATACCTCCACCTCTCGAATAGCCTCGATCAACGCGCCACGACCTGAAGGGTTAATAAAACAGAAAAGGTGTGAGTGGACAAAAATGACCTCTTATAAAAACAATTATCAAAATACATTCTTACCCTCTAGTTTTCACAAACTTGCATGCATATCGTAAAACATGAGTAATAGTATGAAATCATTCAAGTATGAACAGTGGACCGATAAAATCAAAACATATTTTCCCATGGTCCACAAAACTCATGTTCATCAAATCAGTTCATGTTTTAAAACATCAAATCCCGGCTCTCAGGCCAAAACATGTGAAAACATAATCACTGGCCACAAAGACCAAAAACCCGTACTCAATACTAGTACGTCATCACAACAACATCAATCAGCACTAATCACCAGTGCACAAGAAATATATCAATCCAATCAATCCGCACTACTCACAAGTGCATAAAATATCACAAATCACATCTGCACTACTCACAAGTGCACAATCAATCAAACTGCACCACTCACAAGTGCTGCACTACGCGTAGGCCAATATCCAGTCACTCTCTCGGGAACAGACACCTCTGGGCTCAACCCCCTCGGGCTCAGTCACCTCTGGACGAACACATCCCCAGGCTCAGACCCATCCAAGTGGTACATCCAGGCTCAGTCTCATCCGAGAAGCTGACTACCATAGGATCAACTCCGGATCCTACAATCTCATCCCCCAAGCTCCGGTTGTCTGGGTAATCCCCCCAAGCTCCGACCGTCTGGGAATATCACAATCACAATGAAAACTATCTCGGGAATTACATCCCAAAACATTTCAATCAAATCTTGTCTTCATACAAAGTCAAGATCGTTCCCAACTGGGTCTCAAGCCCAAAATACCATTTACACGTACTTCTTTAAAATCACCTTTTAAATCAATAAAATAATCCAGAAATCATCAATGACTTACCAACTAAGTCAAAACATCATTTTAGAAATCATTTAGACTCCGGGCCTAGCCCAAAACATCATTTGCACGTTCCTCGTAAAACGTGCCCGAAAGGCTGATTAAAATAATCATAAATCACAATAAATCGTTAATTTCACAAATTCACAAGTGACTCCAAATCCGAGTCAAAATCACTATTCACTTGGGTTCTCACGCCCAACATATCATTTTCACGCAAATCCATGCGTTGCAACCTCCGTTGCCATTTTCACATAAATCCACGAAATCGACCCTTGACTCATTCCCGAGTCACCACATCATTTTTCATTCCATGACTCAATAATCCGAGTCCAAACATTATTTTCAATCAATTTCAATCCCGGACTCATAAACCAAGTCCAAACATCATTTTTACCAAATTTCGTAATTTCTCGAAAATCGTGCCCAAAATAATAATATGATAATCATAAAACCGAGAAATTACCGGATTGAAACATAAATCAAGCCCAAGCATATAAAATCATATAATAAGGCATTTAAATCATATATGCATGCATCACGGTTAGAAAACAAAGTCCACTCACACACACCGTCCAAAACGGTCCGTTTCCGAGCTGCACGTTTTTCCGTAAAATCTGGAAATCACAACTCCTGTCCAAAATCATTATAGAAGGTTACTAACATCTCAAAATACTTCATATAATTTTCCCCAATTTTTCCGGAATTTAAATACGTATTTTAAACGTAAAACAAAACTTCGGATACGCGGAACATTAACGAAACAATATCCGATTTCCTCGAAATCAACGTCAAAATGTTCGTTACACTAAGAGGATCAAAAGTCATGTTGACCTCACCTTGAGACTAGGCCGGACGCGCCCTCACGCGCCGCCGTGAGTGGCTGCGCGTGAAACCCACGCGCCAGCTACAGTACCCTCGTCCTCACCCGTTTGTCTGTAAAACGGGCCATTTAACCCGCGAGGCGACCCGGTTAATTTCCTACCAATTCGACATTGTTTCCATCAATTGAACATTCAGTTAGGTTCGGTTTAAGTTCAATTAGAGATCTGTGGACTTAATTACAAGAAACATTACCTCTAACCTCACGATCACAGATGATCATACGAAGAACATCCGGCCACTGTTCATCATTCGAATTCCCTTAGTTTCAATCGATTCCTCTCAATTGATTCAACCAGAAGCATCCAGGGACTCAGATAAACATTTCCCCCAACTCAATTGCTTCAATCCAGTGCTCAATCTCCACGACTCAAGCTTGATAGTCGTCACTGTGCAACCATGGAAGTCCGTCAATCTCCAACGTTTTCCTTCAATTGATCCCTCCAGAAGCATCGTGGGATCCTCAGGAACACAATCCCCACATTAATTTCGTCAATCAAAGCCTCAATTTCCTCGACTCAACCTCCAATTTCCTCCTCTGTCACCAAGTGTGTTCAGAGCCAAAACAGCACCAATTTCCTTCGTTCTTTAGACGTTTCTGATCGTAGTGATCCCAGGAAGCTCGAAGTGAGTTCAATTGCGATCCTCACGGCCCCATTTCCAGTATTTGAATTTTTCCCCCAAAATTCCTAAAATCCGAAACCCAGAATTCAACACACTCACAACCCCTCGTGTTTCCCTTGTTATTCCAGTCCTTCAATCACTCATTTTTCTCTCAAGAACGGCAGAGGAAGGGAGCCAATTCTCCCAGTTCAGTCCTCCCCCAATTTTTGCACGGTTTGAAAGAAAATACAAAGAAAAGGAAGGAAAATGATAAAGGAGGAATGATGATGTTGTAATGATGGTGTTGGGAGGGAAACATGGATCAGATTTCAGGGGATGGGTGACACTTGTCACTCATCCGGATGTGCACAGTCACCGGGTACTGTTCATATTAAAATATTATTTTAATCCCGGTTCGTTCGGTTAGTCGAGTCCGATTCCGGGACCATAACTTCGTCGTCGAATCTCCGATTTCGGCATGCCGCCTGTCGTTGGATTCGCATCGACGAGACCTACGTAACGGTCCTTGGCCCTCGTCCATCGGACCTCCCGATCAAAAAGTCAACATTTGGCCCCTAACATGCCAAATTACCAAAATACCCCTCAACTTCCGAACATCATAACTTTCTCTACGAATGTCTGAATCGAACGTGCCACCAATCTATGAACTCGTGACGTCCCGAACTACGTCACAGTCATCGGTCAAAGTCCGTTTGACCGCCCGAACTAAAAGTCAACATTTTGCCCACGCTATGGGCAAAACGGTCATTTTGCACGTTTCGTCCGATTTCACTCAACTAATCCCCGATTAGTCATTCTAATTCATAATTAATTAATATTCAATCCCGATATTCGGGACGGGTCATTACAACCTTCCCTCCTTAAAGAATTTCGTCCCCGAAATTCCAACTATCCGTATTCCACAACTATCTCGTGGAAAATAAATGGGCCTCACAACATGTGTACACCTGTACACCCACTAGCCAACGCAGAACTCGTCTGCACTCAGACGTCACATCACAGATGCACGTCATATTGACTACACTCGACCACCTTGAGTGAAATTGATCACCAGAAATTTGCAATGTCATCGTTAAGCTGGCTCTTTCAGCTTGACGGCCCCACGTACTCACTAATGTGCCCTGACCTTCGCTCGCATCGAGAGTCACCAAAACTCACCTGTCAGTCCATGCTGACACTACAAGCCAAACTGTCACTACCAAGCTTTACCACTCTAGTAAAGCGCCAATCAGTAACAAAACAGTGACAACACATCAGACTGCCACGCCCGTCAATGTGGCATAAGATCAACAACATGATCTCACCTCGCAGGGCAAACTCAATCCTGCGACAAATACCAACAGCAGTAACCACAACTGTCACCCCCTCAGTGATCCCAGATGCTGGTAAGGTCACGACACGGTAACATCTCGCCGCAAAGCAACTTGCGGTCACACTAACCACCAACTCACTCATCATGAGTATACGCATACCGTCATCACACTCAATCAGACGGTGTAACTGGAACACGTTGAACACCAGCCTAGCAGTGATCACACAACTCAACACTAGAGTTACACTAGCCAACCATGGCTAAGAGCACCTGCTCAAACAATCACTGAATGCGTCCGAATCACTCTGCCTAGTGCATCGTGTTCAAGGTCCAGTTCACGTTCATTACCAAAACCAATGGTATTGGAACTAAGCCAAGCACCAACACGTTTATCGACACATCACTGGTACATCCCATGTACCGTCACTAGGTATCAAGTACCCCAAACCATGTACAGGTACATACATCTATCCATTGACCAGACAACAAGCACCTAAGTCATAGCCAAACACGTTCCAATAATGGAGTCCATTTGCCCAAACCAGCAAGAGACAAATCGAAACTCCACCCACCATCTAGTTCCAATTCCAAATCCGAATCCGCAATTTCGTAAGAAATCCCGAATCCAAACCCAGACATCACATTTTTTAATCCATGTCCAAATCCGAATCCGAAATCATTATTCAGTAAGCTAGCATTTGGAATAATCATTCCGCACCCAAATCCAGTATTCCACTTTCAAGTTCTAAAATCGAATCCTGAATCGTCACCCAGAAATTCGATTCCAAAACCTGAAATCTCGTTCACGTCCACTCGGACACACCAAAACCGAACCTATCGGTGACTAGTTCAAACGAGTAACACATTACATCCGATTGACTTCATAAGGAAGCCAAACCCAGCAGTCACAACTCTAAGGCTGAACAAATTCAACCCCGTCTGAAACCTACTCGCTCGAGTATCATACCATAAGGGGCCTCCACTTCGAAAAGAAGTTCAGTTCCGTCATTTATGACTCACATACCGAAGTAAGAGTGATAAACTCTCTCCTCATCTGGATCATCGAAATCACGACCCAGATCCATCACGACGTCAGCCGACCATGAACATCACGATCCTAGATCGTCACAATGCCCAATGTCCACGACATCACAAACCCGATCCACCTAGGATTCACACAGTTAACTACTAGGAACCATAGGGTCTTACACCCTCATCTAATTTGCGTACTGTCACAATGTTTGACAACCAACGCCCATAATTAAACAGTTCAGTCAACGACGAGACACGCCGCAACTGTGGGTTCTCATTGATTACCTCGTATCTAACCTTGCCATCCCACCTAGGGAAAACCAAGGATGATCCAAAACAATGACACCAAAACTCATCCTACGTGGATGCAAACAAAACTCGCTGCACTCCCCACGCCATGTAACCCAACATCGTCTGCCACCAATCAGAAAATAAGAAGTCACCCCCGATGACTTCAGAATACCTAATCCCAATGCGGAAAACCCGCAATCCTCCTCAAACACAACCTCTCACGATTCCGTAGGTCCAACCATGTTGGAACCATCGGACTCGGACACCAACCACGTGTCCCATTTAGACTGGTTACGGACGCATACCCAACTCGACGAAGTCACAACCCGACTCGTGACTCATCGTCAGCACAACACCGGCACCAACACCAGCACACGGACAACAGTATCAGTATGAGCACACCGTGTGCAAAACTGACAACCCTGGATCTCCGCTCATAACAAGCGACGAACCCGTACCTCTGCTCGAATAGGAGAAACTCTGCCTCCTTCGTACCTAACAACTCTGGGTACAATCACCCTGACAACTCATGTGAGAAAAGGAAACGTCCCCTGAACGTCCCCCAATTCTCAGCAACCACTCTCGGTAGTAGTGCCTGCCACAGACTTGTGCAGACCTAACCACCAGACACCGGTATCGAGACTCCACATCCAATGGAATCAAGTACCCGTACAACTACTCGGTATTCCCCACTCTGGGATTCTATCGACATGTACCAACCCCGACTGTGGATTGCAGTTCCACCACTAAAGCTGACATGACTAGACCTGACACAATCGTCACTCGGTCTCGACTTCGAAAAGTCATTAAGAGTTAAACCACTCGCTAGCATACATTTCCGTACAAGGAATTTACTGAGAATATTCTCATCCTGGGTCCAACCTACCCAATTGTGCTACCTTCCAAGCGTCTGGATCCAATAAATCCTGGGACCTACAAGAATACAGATTCGACAATTAGTAAGCCATAGTTACACAAATTAATATCTGGCCCACAAACCAAGGTCAATTACATTCCGAGATTAATCACAAGGTCTCAAATACCCTAATTTACCCAACTCACTACCAGGTCGCGCACGAGGCTCACATTCCGGAGGTATGGCATGGCAACAGCATCAGCAACCTAGTGCTCTGATACCAATTTGACAGGACCCGTCCCCGAGGGACAAAGTTAACCGTGCCCGGTCCTGCTCCCGTCTGACAAATCAACTGAAAGTCCCAAACTACCCTTCAACACCTGCCAGATAA
This sequence comes from Prinsepia uniflora, assembly GCA_032719365.1. Taxonomy (NCBI): domain Eukaryota; kingdom Viridiplantae; phylum Streptophyta; class Magnoliopsida; order Rosales; family Rosaceae; genus Prinsepia; species Prinsepia uniflora. Next base: position 71,546,328 of record CM064862.1, read on the forward strand.
GGGATATTTGCGCATGTGCCCGCTCATACCTCCACCTCTCGAATAGCCTCGATCAACGCTCCACGACCTGAAGGGTTAATAAAACAGAAAAGGTGTGAGTGGACAAAAATGACCTCTTATAAAAACATTTATCAAAATACATTCTTACCCTCTAGTTTTCACAAACTTGCATGCATATCGTAAAACATGAGTAATAGTATGAAATCATTCAAGTATGAACAGTGGACCGATAAAATCAAAACATATTTTCCCATGGTCCACAAAACTCATGTTCATCAAATCAGTTCATGTTGTAAAACATCAAATCCCGGCTCTCAGACCAAAACATGTGAAAACATAATCACTGGCCACAAAGACCAAAAACTCGTACTCAATACTAGTACGTCATCACAACAACATCAATCAGCACTAATCACCAGTGCACAAGAAATATATCAATCCAATCAATCCGCACTACTCACAAGTGCATAAAATATCACAAATCACATCTGCACTACTCACAAGTGCACAATCAATCAAATTGCACTACTCACAAGTGCTGCACTACGCGTAGGCCAATATCCAGTCACTCTCTCGAGAACAGACACCTCTGGGCTCAACCCCCTCGGGCTCAGTCACCTCTGGGCGAACACATCCCCAGGCTCAGACCCATCCGAGTGGTACATCCAGGCTCAGTCTCATCCGAGAAGCTGACTACCATAGGATTAACTCCGGATCCTACAATCTCATCCCCCAAGCTCCGGTTGTCTGGGTAATCCCCCCAAGCTCCGACCATCTGGGAATATCACAATCACAATGAAAACTATCTCGGGAATTACATCCCAAAACATTTCAATCAAATCTTGTCTTCATACAAAGTCAAGATCGTTCCCAATTGGGTCTCAAGCCCAAAATACCATTTACACGTACTTCTTTAAAATCACCTTTTAAATCAATAAAATAATCCAGAAATCATCAATGACTTACCAACTAAGTCAAAACATCATTTTAGAAATCATTTAGACTCCGGGCCTAGCCCAAAACATCATTTGCACGTTCCTCGTAAAACGTGCCCGAAAGATTGATTAAAATAATCATAAATCACAATAAATCGTTAATTTCACAAATTCACAAGTGACTCCAAATCCGAGTCAAACTCACTATTCACTTGGGTTCTCACGCCCAACATATCATTTTCACGCAAATCCATGTGTTGCAACCTCCGTTGCCATTTTCACGTAAATCCACGAAATCGACCCTTGACTCATTCCCGAGTCACCACATCATTTTTCATTCCATGACTCAATAATCCGAGTCCAAACATTATTTTCAATCAATTTCAATCCCGGACTCATAAACCAAGTCCAAACATCATTTTTACCAAATTTCGTAATTTCTCGAAAATCGTGCCCAAAATAATAATATGATAATCATAAAACCGAAAAATTACCGGATTGAAACATAAATCAAGCCCAAGCATATAAAATCATATAATAAGGCATTTAAATCATATATGCATGCATCACAGTTAGAAAACAAAGTCCACTCACACACACCGTCCAAAACGGTCCGTTTCCGAGCTGCACGTTTTTCCGTAAAATCTGGAAATCACAACTCATGTCCAAAATCATTATAGAGGGTTACTAACATCTCAAAATACTTCATATAATTTTCCCCAATTTTTCCGGAATTTAAATACGTATTTTAAACGTAAAACAAAACTTCGGATACGCGGAACATTAACGAAACAATATCCGATTTCCTCGAAATCAACGTCAAAATGTTCGTTACACTGAGAGGATCAAAAGTCATGTTGACCTCACCTTGAGACTAGGCCGGACGCGCCCTCACGCGCCGCCGTGAATGGCTACGCGTGAAACCCACGCGCCAGCTACAGTACCCTCGTCCTCACCCGTTTGTCTGTAAAACGAGCCATTTAACCCGCGAGGCGACCCGGTTAATTTCCTACCAATTCGACATTGTTTCCATCAATTGAACATTCAGTTAGGTTCGGTTTAAGTTCAATTAGAGATCTGTGGACTTAATTACAAGAAACATTACCTCTAACCTCACGATCACAGATGATCATACGAAGAACATCCGACCACTGTTCATCATTCGAATTCCCTTAGTTTCAATCGATTCCTCTCAATTGATTCAACCAGAAGCATCCAGGGACTCAGGTAAACATTTCTCCCAACTCAATTGCTTCAATCCAGTGCTCAATCTCCACGACTCATCTCGATAGCCGTCATTGTGCAACCATGGAAGTCCGTCAATCTCCAACGTTTTCCTTCAATTGATCCCTCCAGAAGCATCGTGGGATCCTCAGGAACACAATCCCCACATCAATTTCGTCAATCAAAGCCTCAATTTCCTCGACTCAACCTCCAATTTCCTCCTCTGACACCAAGTGTGTTCAGAGCCAAAACAGCACCAATTTCCTTCGTTCTTTCGACGTTTCTGATTGTAGTGATCCCAGGAAGCTCGAAACGAGTTCAATTGCGATCCTCACGGCCCCATTTCCAGTATTTGAATTTTCCCCCCAAAATTCCTAAAATCCGAAACCCAGAATTCAACACACTCACAACCCCTCGTGTTTCCCTTGTTATTCCAATCCTTCAATCACTCATTTTTCTCTCAAGAACGGCAGAGGAAGGGAGCCAATTCTCCCAGTTCAGTCCTCCCCCAATTTGTGCACGGTTTGAAAGAAAATACAAAGAAAAGGAAGGAAAATGACGAAGGGGGAATGATGATGTTGTAATGATGGTGTTGGGAGGGAAACATGGATCAGATTTCAGGGGATGGGTGACACTTGTCACTCATCCGGATGTGCACAGTCACCGGGTACTGTTCATATTAAAATATTATTTTAATCCCGGTTCGTTCGGTTAGTCGAGTTCGATTCCGTGACCATAACTTCGTCGTCGAATCTCCGATTTCGGCATGCCGCCTGTCGTTGGATTCGCATCGACGAGACCTACGTAACGGTCCTTGGCCCTCGTCCATCGGACCTCCCGATCAAAAAGTCAAAATTTGGCCCTTAACATGCCAAATTACCAAAATACCCCTCAACTTCCGAACATCATAACTTTCTCTACGAATGTCAGAATCGAACGTGCCACCAATCTATGAACTCGTGACGTCTTGAACTACGTCACAGTCATCGGTCAAAGTCCGTTTGACCGCCCGAACTAAAAGTCAACATTTTGCCCACGCTAGGGGCAAGACAGTCATTTTGCACGTTTCGTCCGATTTCGCTCAACTAATCCCCGATTAGTCATTCTAATTCATAATTAATTAATATTCAATCCCGATATTCGGGACGTGTCATTACACACTCACAGACCGTCTTAGCTTCCGCCTCGATGCGTGTACGATAAGCCTCCCCGAGGCTATTCCACCATCTCCGGAATTTCCGGACCTGTCTAAATCATACCCAAAGGTCACTAACTATCTATATAAGTCCATAGGATAAAACCCCAAAACTCTCGAAAAATTCAACGTGTCCCAGACACGTTTCCTGAGGTGAAAAACCTCGATTTGACCAACCTAACAATCTCCGATCGACCCGAAACCACCACCATTGGATCCAAATCGTCAAAACCCTTTGAATGACACTAGTCCCACCTCAAATTTTGATCTCACGCGCCCCCACACGAGTGGTCAATGTACGGTCAACGCTACTGACGTCAACCATCAACGGTTTACGGTTTATGTCAGCATAATGTCACCTGACAAGTCTGACAGCTGTCAGATCTGATAGTGCCACATGTCACCTACGTACTAGTCCATATCACTAACATGTCAGTGATACGTGGCAGCCCTTATTTGGGCCACGACACTGAAATGTCAGTGCTGACTATGCACTGATTATCCCTGTCTGACAGCTGTCAGATGATGACGTCAGAAGATGATGTCGTCTCGTCTTCAACCTCTCGACTAGGTCTACAATTCGGGTCGTGTAGACCCGTGGACCAGACCTAGCCACCGTTTATTCATTTCTCAACCTTTTTCTTCCCTGCTTCTTCCTATGTAATCATCCTAACATCCCCACTCGATCTATGGACTCCAAACTAAGAAACTAGTACTAGAATACGTGCTTGGATGATGAACAGTAACTAGCTAATTCCTCTTATATTTCCAACCATCTTAGACCACCTCAACCCTCGATTCCAAGCTCCTTGAGTCCTCTCAACCTCAGGAACCTCGTCCAAACAGCCAAATCGATCAATACCAGCTCAAACGAAAAACTCCATTTTTGAACTTAAATAGGGCTTCAGGTTTTGGTTTCCTTACCTCGCCATCGTGATCGCCGCCATGGCCACCATCACGATCGTCTCCCCTCACTCTCTCTTTTTCATTCACACACTAGGGGCATCAGATGAAGATTGGAGGTGCTTGGTGTGGGTTGGGGTGCACGGTTTTGGGTTTCACAAGGTTTGGGAGAAAATGAAAGATGAAGATGACTGATGAAGATAAGGACCCAAAATATTGGGGTCTGGGCCTATCAAATGGGTGACACTTGTCACTCATCTAGTGGGTCCTTCCAAATTTTTCCCCAATCAAATCATGCCACATGTCGAAATCCTCGGTTTGCATGAATTGTGCTAATTTCCATTTTAGACTCATAACTTCCCCGTCGAACGTCCGATTTCGACGTGCCACCTATCTACGGACTCGTGACGTCTCGATCTATGTCACGGCCATCGGTCCAAGTCCATTGGACCACCCGGGTCAAACTTCAACTTTTCACCCATTCCTAGGGGTAAAAATCGTCATTTTACACCATTCGTCTGTGATCCCTTGACTAGTCCCCGATTAGTCACGCTAATTCGCAATTACTCACTAAATTGATCCCGAAATTTGGGACAATTCATTACAACGTGGGCATGAATTTCGAGGTCAAACTGGTCTTATTAAAAAGGTTTCGACGATCTGAATCCAATGGTGGTAGTTTCAGGTCGATCAGAGATCTTTTGATAGGTCATTTATAGTTTTTTTAGCCTCGGGAAGCGTGAACAGGACACGTTGACCATTGCAGGATGTGTGAGGGTCTTTGGTATAGTCTTGTATAAATGGTTAGTAACCCTTGAGTATGATTTGGACAGTTCCGGATGTCTTGAAAAGTATGGACTCACCCTGGAGTGGCTTAAAGTGTGGGATTCGGATCGCGCAGCACGAACGGTCTGTGAGTAGACGTTTGTTTATAAATATGATGCACATATAGCTATTTTATATGTTTTACGAACATGATTTGAGATGCATTGATTGTATATGCTTTAAATATGATTTGATTGGCATTTTCGTAGAAAATGTAATACGGCACGTATTTCAAGATTTATGTTTTATATGATGTTTGTGCTTTGGCCGAGTATTCTACGTGCATGGGTTTTATGTGATTTTGATGGTTTCACGGAGAGGCGTGAACCAGAGGATTTGATTTACGATTTTAAAGGATTTCACAGAGATGCGTGAAATCGATATTCGGGCATGAGTCCTAGTTGATAAGACTTGACTTGGACCAAAGGCAATGATAATTTTGGAAAGTGTTTTGAATCGTGAAATGGTTTTCAAATTGGAAATATATATTTCGGGCGTATGTCCCAGTTGATTTATGGTTTGACTTAAAGAATAGTCAAACGTGAGATATATCGGGCTGTGAGCCAGTTATGAGATTTATGAAAGATATTTCGGGCATGAGGCCCAGTTGTGGATTTGATAGGATTCGAGGAATCCTGGGTTTATGAAGTGTTGATAAACACTATTTTCGGGCTTGTGACCCCATTGATGATATCTAGGATTATGTCCCTATGATTTTGAGTTTAAAGACTCAAATTTTATTAGAGGGCCACCGGTTGTGAATATGTTTCCCCGATGAGCACTCTAGAGATAATGCTCGCCTCCGAGGTACATAGAAGTCACGATGCAGCCGAGAGAGGCAACAGATGAGAGAGGCGGCAGCCAAGGGAGGCTCAACTCAGGAGTGCGATAAATGAGAAAGGTTAATGATATGTTCACGACTATCTAGAGATTATTGGTTGGTGATGTGTTCAGGGTGACATGCTCAGGATTAGAGCAGTCTTTGAGCTTATGGGCACCCATTTCTAGGATTGGAATCTTGACTGATGATATGATATTAAGTTTAAAGACTCGGATTTTGACACCGTGATTTGATTTGGGTTGAGATCCCACATGTTTACATTTTTGGGCTAAGATCCCACATGGTTACGTTTTTGGGCTGAGATCCCACATGTTTACATTTTTGGGCTGAGATCCCACACGTTGTTGATTTGGGCTGAGACCATGTGTGATTTAGTTTTGGACTGAGACCCTAACGAGGAAATGGCTTTGATCGAGATGCATTTTCACTTGATTTGATTTGAAAAGCAATACGTCTTGCTTTTCAAAAAGTAATTGAAGTACTTATTTTCTGATGCATGCATGATTTTACGTGAAGGGTATAAATGTCTGTTCGTTAAATCATTTTTATAAATGATTATTTTTTTCCACTCATAGATTTTATAGTTTTTGATACCCTTCAGGTAGATTGCGGATGCGGGCTATAGTTGAGATCGAGACATCACATGCCGCCACAGATTCTTGCGTACTTTGGATAACCCCGAGCGGGTTACGATTTAATCTCTTGTTTGGAAAGTTGTCATAACCTGACCTTCTCCAACAAGATATTGCCCACTTTGAGCCCAACCCTCACGGTTTTTTTCTCGGGAGCTCACGTGTAACTTCCCAATAGGTCACCCATCTTGGGATTGCAACAGCCCAAACTTTCTTAACTTTGGGGTTCCCTAAAAATCCAAATCCAGTGAGCTTCCAAAAGGCCTCTTGTTGGATAGATGTGTGCCCACACATATAAGGCTCATCCCCCAGATCCCACGGGCGATGTGGGATTGCTAACCATGCCACCAAGGCACGGGTCCTCACAATCCACCCCTCTTGGGGCCCAGCGTCCTTGCAGGCACACTCAATTCTAGCCGGGGTTGGGCTCTGATACAAAATTTTCACTACCCGACCTTCTCCAATATGATATTGTCCGCTTTGAGTTCAGCCCTCATGGTTTTGTTCTCGAGAACTCACGTGCAACTTCCTAGTAGGTCAACCATCTTGGGATTACACCAGCCTAAACTCGCTTAACTTTGGGGTTCCCTAGGAATCCAAAGCCAGTGAGCTCCTAAAATGCCTCTTGTTCGATAGATGTGTGCCCACATATATAAGGCGCATCCCCCAGATCCTCCAGGCGATGTAGGATTGCTAACTATGCCACTAAGGCACGAGTCCGCACAAAAGTGGTGTCAGACGGGAGCAGGCACATCCCACGATAATTCAAGGGGATTGGGATGGGTCTTGTCCTGAAAGGAATTATAGTACCAAGGTCTACAACGTTTGCTGAACTTATACTTTGCTTTGAGTTCAAGAGCTTGCATTGCATTGTGGGAAAATTACAACAAACCCAAATATTTTTTTTGTATTATTAATTGTGGCAAATTTTGGGTCATGTATGTTTTTTGATTTATTTGCATGGCCTGATTAGCTTAGTGTGTGCCATGTAGTTTCAGATTTTGTTTTTGAAGCATTATTTGGCTTCATAAAACTCATATTGGGTGAATTTAGGGTTGCGAGTTAAAAGGGGGTGTTGGAAGAATCTGGAGACATTTGGATATAGTTGAAATCTTCATTTAGCGTTGTTTAGTAAGGAAAAGGAAGCAACTTGTACGTGAAAAATGCATGATACATTAAGTTTAGCGAAGGCTACAGGATCAAGATTTAGTAATGGCTATTTTTTTGGAATGTTGGACAGTAATGACTATCTTTTTATTGCAGTAAATGGCTAGTTGTTTTTCTTTGTTTTTTTATACTTGCTAATGTTTACTGTGCCTTTGGGTTGCAGTAATGCTTAGAACACTTTTCTCTGATTGCAGTAATTTCTAGCTGTTTTTCTCCAGATTGCAGTAATGGATTGTTGGATACTTGAGAATGTATTTCTCCAAAAGTCCATTTTGTTGAAGGGAATATATGAAACTTCGATTTCATGGATTGGTCTTCTCAAATTTTAGTGATTTTATTCTGAGAATGCTTGTATTTAAACATTGCAGCTTTGATGTAGATTCTGTATTTGTGTAGATTCTGAAAATGCTTGATTTTGAGAATGCTTGATTATGTTCAAAGGAATTAAGTATTTGTCATTTCTTTAGAAGTCACATGTATTTGTGTTGAATCTTCAACATGTGCTTTAGATTACTAAGTTATTGAAACTTATTAAGTTCATCGAGGAAATGTCTTGTGGTTTTTACTTTAAGCTTCTATATCTAGGATTTTTGTCTTGTGCACATTTTGAGTGGTGGGATCTGTAGATATTCAAATTTAATTGTACTTCTTGGGTTCGAGTCTTGTGAACATCTTTATTGCTTAACTTATGCTGACTTTGTTTCTGGTGTATCATATACTGACTGATCAAGTTGATTTCACATGAAGCATAGAGTTGAGATTCTTGAAATGGCTTTCTTTCATATACTGACTAACATCTTTATTGCTTAGCTTATGCTGATTTTGTCCATCAGATCATTTATAGAGAAAGGCAGATTTTGTTAAGTTACTATCATTAATATTAGATTTCGTTTTCTTTCCTTCTTATCCTTCAATTACTTGGTATTTTTGTTGAAAAATATAGCTTTGTGTGAGTGAGAAAACATAAAAATAACACTTATTGAACTATGGGGAGACTATAGGACTATAAGGATAGCAAGTATCATTCTTTGACTAAAATCCGGCAGAAAACATAGACATAGCACTTACTGGACTATGAGGCACTATGGGGGCACAACTGGACTATGAAGACAACAAGTATCATTCTTTGACTAAAATTTAGGAGAAAACATAGTCATAACACTTACTGGACTATGGGGCATTATAAGGGCACTACTGGACTATGAGGACATCAAGTATCATTCTTTGACAAAAATCCAGGAGAAAACATAGATATAGCACTTACTGGACTATGGGGCACTATGGGTGCACTACTGGACTACGAGGACAACAAGTATCATTCTTTAACTAAAATCCAAGAGAAAACATGAAAATAGATATAGAAAACAAACGAATAACACTTAGCAGACTATGGGGACACTACTAGACTATGAGGTCAGCAAGTAGCATCCTCTGAAAAATCATCCTGGAGAAAACATAGAAATATCGTTGATTGAAACTAAAACACATTCAATGTTATAATCTAAAATTACATGGCCCCAATCTAACATCGAGGTAACATATGGATTACAAAGAACTTCAAAAAACGATGGCTAGCACACAATATAAGGACCAATAACAAAAAAAGGTAACAACTTTGGATCCTATGGTTTCACTAGAGTACCTCAAGAAATATTGGACATCATCATCATCCACAATTTCAATATGCTTGTATTTGTTGGATGTTACAGGAACTGAGAACTTTAATCTGAGTGATTCAACAGGGTTGTTTGGCTGGGAAATGAGGCGAACACGGTTTATAAGTTCAGTAAACGTTATAGAACTTGGTACTATAATGCCTTTCATATTGCCCCTTTCATATGTGTACTTATTTCCACTCCTCAACCATTTTCTATTGAAACAAATCATAATTGCAACTGATTCTATTCCCGAGATTTCATACAATAACATTTATTACATTCAAGTTTAACTTCATTACAATACTATAAGTAAACTGCATTATTGTTGGGGCACTATAAGACTACTGGACTATAGGGGCACTATTAGACTACTAGACTATATAAGCACTATAGGGGTACCATAGGACTATTGGACTATAGGGTTACTATCAAAGCGAAAATTGCAGATCTCTAGATCTGCAAAAATGGCTTCCATTGCCTTCAACCCAGCTTCATTTTTCTACACCCACACCTTCAAATTACGTTTACTCACTCCTCATTTGGTTATTTGCTTTCATCTTTTGGGGATTGAAGTGAATGGATCTCTTACGCTCCCTATCTTCGTCGTGTGCACTTCATCTCTCCCTCTGCACAAAGGTTTTGGGAGCTTCAAAGGATTCTGAGAGAAAGTATTTGGGCTTTCTTTGTTTTTTTTTTTATTATATTTCCTAAATAATTGAATTGAGTTGAAAAATAGCGATTTCGAGAAGATGGGCACACCTGATGTCTTTCTTGTTGGAGGATAAGAAAGTTTGCTTAACTTGGAGAAGAAGTGGCTGATTCTTTTTTCTGAAAGCTTTACAAGTTTCTATGGATGTGAAGAACAGAGGAAATAGAGATTTGAAGTTAGGGTTTTTTGTTGCTCAGTGTTCAATTGCATTTTTTTGACTATGAGGTTACTATAAGATATATATATATATATATATTGTGTCTAGATTTGTAAGTGTATTTTAGGAGTCCCTATTTTTACAAATATTCTTTACAAACCCCTAGTTTTGTCAATTTCCCAAAAATCTAATATATGGTGACCATTAGCATTTTTTTATAACATCAGCTTTGGAAGAATGAAAGTTAATAAAATTGACCTTATACATTTAAAATTAAGTTATCATACTTCACTTGTAATTGAATACTTCCAAATTTAATTTAATTTTTTAAGAACATGGGCCTTAGGCATGGGCATCGCTTGTCCCCTTTTTGTTTGTATTATTTCCAGAAGGTTTGTCTTTTTTGCTGCATAGGAAAGAGGAATTGGGCGTACTACATGGTATACTCGTTGCCTCTGGAGCATTTAGCATGACACGCTTATTTTTTGCTGATGATTCAGTGTTTTTCTCGAAGGCATCAATGGATAATGCAATCTACATCAAGGCAGTTCTGCAACTATATGAAGTAAGCTCAGGTCAAATAATTAATTTTAATAAAAGCTCCATCCTTTTTAGGGCTAGATACCCTGTTTCAGTTCAGGATCGGACTGTGTCAATTTCGGGGGTTGATAGTAAGGCTGAATTTGGTAAATACCTAGGCCTTCAGGCCGACTTTGGGACTTAAAAAAAAAAAATCAGTCTTTAAGGACATTCAAAATAGGGTGGAGTCTAAAGTACTTGGCAGGTTTGAACAATTTCTCTCTATGGTTGAGAAAGAGGTTTTGGTGAAGGCAATTGCGCTTGCTATGCCGAATTATGTAATGCCTTGTTCTCAAATTCTTATAGGGGTGTGTAGAGATATGGAATGAATTCTTGCTCAAGATTGATGGGGGAAATAGCATTTACAACGTGGTATCCATTGGGCATCGTGGGATAAGTTTACTCTACCAAAGAACAAGGGAGGCATGGGGTTCCAGATCTACGATGTTTAAATTTAGCTCTACTGGTGAAAATAGGATATAGGATTATTTCTGATCCATATTCCATCCTTGCTAGTCTATTCAAACCTAAGTACTTTCCTAATGATGATTTCTTGAATGTTAAGGATATCCCGGGGTCTTCTTGGGGCTGGAAGGGCATTCTCCAAGGGCTGCAAATTTTTAAGGCTAGAGTTAGGTGGCATGTTGGCAATGGTGCATCGATTAATACTTTGGGTGATCCATGGTTACCTACTAGCAAACCTTCTAAAATTTGGAGTAGTGGATCTAAAATCCCACCACTAGTTGCTGATTTGTTATGCCCTACATGGAAAGTTGCGAAGGCTGATCTAGTGGAGCATGTTTTTTTGTCGGATGAGGTCGCTGCCATTGCGGAACTTCAGTTGAGCAAGTATGGGAATTTGGGCAAGCCTATGTGTCATTTTTCAAGAAATGGGCCCTGTAATGTGAAATCATGTTATTCGCTAGCCTCGGCAATGAGTAGAAATGAAGAATTAACAATAAAAGGTAGTGAGGAATCTAGAATTTATGGATGTCATCAAAACGTAAAGAGAACAAGAATAAGAAACAAAAATACGAATGAGCAGCAAGAGTAAGAAAATGGGCTTGAACATTCTTTTTATCCCAAGCCTCATATCACACTTATAGCACAAACTTGAATCAAAACTTCAAACTTAAATGAAAAATGCGGCTAACTTGTATAAACTTTGAGTGTAAATTTTGAAGGAGTTTTAGCACCTTCGAAGGTAAAAAGGGCCCCAAAACAATAAGAAAATAGCATCTATATATAGGCCTCACACCAACCCTAGTTTTGCCCTAATTAAAATAGGAAAAACAATCCAAAACAAGGAGAGAGTCTCCTAGCTGTGAAAAACCCTTGTTAGCCACAAAATGTGCCTTTGTTGAGGAGGGAATCCCTTTTCCTTCTTTCTTTCCACTTATGACTTCAACTTTGAATAGGAATTCATTTCATCTTCTTTGCCAAATCAGATCACATCAGTCCTAGAAGAAAGGGGAAGTCATGCTGCAGCTAAAGGAATTTAAAATTGGACAAGGTTATCTCATTAACCCTTAGCCGTGAGTTAGGGGCCCTTGGCTTGCAAGGAATTCCTTTTCCTTGTTTCTTGATAATTTAACTTCAAGTTTGAATTGGGAACTTCTTAATTTTCTTTTCTAAGTCAAACCGCATCAATTCAAGTAAGAAAATGAGGGAGAATTGCGGCTAAGAAGTCTTAGTTGGATAAGGAGTCCCATTTATCTCTTAATCGCAATTTGGGAGAAATTAGGGCTAGCTGTGGGCTCTATGAGGCCTTGGTGAGTCATTTTCGTGTATTTGAGTGGTGAGGTGGAACTTTGTGAGTTCTTGATGAATAAGCTTTGGAATCATCACATTTCATTGCTAAACATGATTCAACCTCAACTTAACAATCTACACAAACCTCACAAAATAGATCATTTTCTCCTATTGATTGAACAATTATAATCAAAAGATAAGTAAAAAGGATAAGAAATAACATTGAAACAATTCTTAATTCATAACTTATCAATCACCATGGCACCTGGGAGCATAGTTAAAACCAGCTTTCTTGTCACTCTCAAAAATCCAGAGAACTACCTCCCAACCACCACCATGTCATCATCGTGTGAACCTTCATCGTCGACATGCATTGAGAAGGGAGAATTGTGTAGGGTGGTGGCAACAACCGTGAAACCTTTTGATCGATATGCGACAAACCAATCATTAAGACCATAGCCCATGGTTGTGTCTTGTCGAGTGGAAATTGTTACTCTCAACCCTCATCTTCGACGTCTACCTTGATGAGAGACACAAGATGGAACCGACTCGGACTTGATTTTGACCTACTCCCAGAAGCAAACCACAAGCATTTGCTTGTGGTTTTCGATGTAAAGAGTGATGTCGGTGATTGTGACCCATTTCAGACTTGCGAACCGTGACCCTAGAAATGTAGGCTCAAAGGGAGGTAAAATTGATCTTTTTTGTTGTGATTACCTTAGTTAGGTCGAGAACCTGGTCTTTGACTCATTACATGTTCATTTTGGTGCAAAGGAATCGGCGGAAGGCGTCGCCAGAATCTGTGGAGCTGAGACCTTCTTGGTGCCGTTCTAAATAGTGCAGGAAAACTCTTAGCTTAGAAGTGTGTTCATCGTAACCCTTGTGTCGAGTAGGTATAGATTGGTTAATTTCATGTTGAAAATGGTTTAAATTTGGTTAAGTGCAAAAAAATTCCACAATCTGGCCACCGTCGACGGTGGTAGACCGGTCGCCTTGTCCAGCGTAGCTCCAGCAACATTTGGTCAATGTTAGTCCACTATTAGTCAATTGTTATAACTGTTAGTCAACTTACAACATCATAACGGAGTATTTCGGCATCATAATGGAGTATTCTAGGGAATACTCCAGGAATAATTCAGGAAATGTGAGCTGTATATGTGGGAGTGTGGCCACACGTGACTGCACGTGGTCGCGCGTGTGACTGCGGGTGGCCGCCCGTGTGGCCGGTGAGCGACGTGGATTTCCAGTCCCTGACTGGCACACGTGGCGTCGCGTGGTGTCATTTTTCGAGCTCGCACCAGAACGTTGGGCTGTTTTCCAGTCCCTGACAGCATGTGAGCATAGATTCAAGGTGTTTTGGAGAGTTTTTAACCCATTTTGGTTGGTTTGTAGTACTTTTAAGCCCCATTTGGGCAACCCTAGTGGGTTTTGTTTATAATTCAACTTGTGGATCTTTAGTAACCTTTACGATTAAATTGGTTAGGGTTGGTCCAGCTTGGAGCTTGTATTTGTTTGGATTGTCAGGTGATCCAACTCCCCAAGTACTATGTGAATGACCCATTTCTTATACTCTAGCTTTATAACTATTATTTGCTTGAACGTTTTACTATATTTATTTTTATGGTACGTTCCGAGTATACTTGATTTACTATTTTATATTATCTTCATGAATGATTGGGTTGTTACTTTATGGTATTTTCTCAAACGTACTAGCTTGAGGTATGATTTGATGGTATATGCCTCGAGTATGTCAGGTTGAGTTATTTACTGCATTGCATGGTTATTTAGAACCCACTCTATGAGTCACTAGTATCTTTTACCTATATGTATAGTCATAGACCATCCTCCACGTGATTGTTCACTTGCACTGCTCGCAATACTAGTTATTAGCACCAGTTTTTTCCTGAGCTCTAGAGAACTTGTGGTGATGGTGCCCAACACCTAGTTTTCACGTGATCGTGGTACGCGAGCATTTAGATACTCAGTCATGTCATATGCATATGACTCGTGTGACTTATGAGCAAGTTTTTAGTGGATTGATATATGTTATAATTATGTGTGGCATGGCTCATGTGATTGCGTTTTTTTATTATTTACAATTATTCCTTGTACTACGTGCAAAACAAAGGTTATTGTTTCAATTTTCTTTTATAAACTGAGGGATTTAAAACCTATTTTATGTTAATGGTTTTACACTAAAATAAATTACTGGGATTACTCACCCTTTGTTTTTTAACCCCTCAGGTTCCAGTGGTGTTTTGCATGCTTCGAGGAGGCTTCACTAACTGCTCTAACATTCTCTCCCGGGGGTGGAGTGATGCAGTGGAAATCGGATAATGCAGGTGGTGAGTTAACTATAAGATCATCATTTAGTTGTCTATGTTCTATACTTCCGATGTCGAGGTGAACTGTAATCGGTTTTCATTGCTTATGTTTCACTCAACTTCCTAAAATGTAACATTTAAACTAATTGACTTTCATCATCTAGACGTCACCTTCGAGACGTCGACCAGCATGCCTCGATTCCAATGTCCTAGTGGACATTTTGAATATGGGTGTGTCATGTGGGACCTATTTTTCATATAGATGAAAAAAAATCATAAAATCAAATAAAAAAATAAAAATTGAAAATAAAAGAAAAAAAATCAATTGGGTTCTGCAGAGGGACATTGTCATATGTAGAAAACAATAATCATGGTTTCATCAATTGTATCATTTCTTTTAATTTTAATCAATTATCAAATTCACGGTGTCAAAAATTCCAAATTCCAAAATATGCGTTGGTGTGTGGGGGAAGAAAAGAGGTAGATAAGAAGAAGAAAAAAGAAGATGAAGAAGAAGAAAGAAGAAGAAGGAAGAAGAAGAAGAAGAAGAAGGAGAAGAAGAAGAAGTAATGATGTGTCTCAAGAATTAAAAGGTAGGTCACACATGTGCTGTATCAACACCTAATAGATTTTTAACAGAAAGTTGAATATCGAGATAAGTTGTCACATTTTATAGAGTATAGAGTACTAAAATATAAAATTTGAAATGTCAAATATAACTTTGAAATTTGGTGTATACCACTAGATAGTATCTCATTTAATATTGATTTCATTTTTTTTACATTTATTTAGTATAAAATAACATAATGTGTTATTGTGTAATATTTTGGGAAACAAAAGGTTATATAATTTTTAAAATAATAAAAAGATTATTTTGTTCTGAAAATACTTGCATCCTAGCTTAATAGAACCTCCTCGTACCACCAATTTTTATACATTGAACTGTCACTATACATATATTATAATCAGAATCGTTCATTATTTAAATCATCGTGTTAAAGTATTCTTCATAAAAAATCAATAAGATTGGAGGTCGTTTAGTCATTCGTATGTATCAAATAAATTAACAATTTTGGTAGTAACTAAGATCTTCATGGTTGTGGGAGCATAATTCGTCTAAAAATTATGAAGCTGCTATTGACCCATAATTTATATGGTTGTGAGAGCATAATTCGTCCAAAAATTATGGAGCTGTCACGTGGCTCATAATTTATATAAAGATAATTCTACCTTTGGTGGAATCATTATTGGGCATAATTACTGCGCATTAGTTAACTGAATATATTAATTAATAAGTAATTATATCATCATAATACGATGTCCTTGAGATCCTTATTCAACTATGATTCAATTAATAACTCCCTTTCCATAAATGATTACTTAATTAATTTGAACTCATTTTCATAACTTCCTAGCAAATTATTTAGTATTAAAAGTCAATTCTATGTATTACCTAATCAGGAATACTTATTAATAGTAAATTCTCTCAACCAATCAAAAGTTATGAAGACTTCCAAGTCTCCACTATAAATAGAGGACATCTCATCATAACTTAGGTACTCAATAATTATTCTCATAGTTAAAGTTTTTCAGTTTATTCCCTCGATTAAGTTAACTTAAGTATCAGAGAGCTCTTGGTTGAACCACCTTCATCTTGAGATTTAATCATAACCTCATGCATTTTTTGTGCTTGTAGAGATTAAAGGGTCAATTGCAACTGGACGATTTTTGCATCAACAACTGGTGTTTTCATTGAAAGCTGATTTGAGAAATTCTCAAATACTCCATCACTTTTTACCATTATTAATATAATTCTTTGAATAATGGTGAGAATAAGGAAAACCAGAAGGTCCGACTAGATAGAACCATCCCTAAGAGATGACTATGAAGATCATCGCACAGGAGAGGACTAACCACTGTTGGCCCCACATCTTGAACTCCTCACCAGCCCCAAGGTCACAGTACCTACAACACAAGACTCCTGAGTTGTTGCCACTAGAGTGCCGCCACTACCTTTGCACCATGCCAGAACCACCTCGTCACTAGGACATCCGTGCCAATCTTTCCACCACCATTGGACTTCCATGGAGGGACACGCTAGACCTAGGTGGAGAGCAGGCCACATCCCAAGGCTTGGGATCAATCATTGGGCATGACTATAATGTCGGTGGAATTAGGACTTCCATGGTTGGGCCGACGACAAACAACCCACATAGTTGGGAACCGAAGGACATCCGTCTTTGGTTATGTCAGGGTTCGATGCATTAACTCTGGAACCCGGAGTTCAAGCCCAATTTCAACATACAGATGGCTGATTTAGGGAAAGGGCATCACATCTTGCAAGCTAGGACTTACTATTGATTCTATACGAGCTCCATGCCACCAAAAATCAAAATAATCTCGAAGGATGGGAAATCACACGTTGTTAGGAAAGGGAATTACGGCCTAACACTCACCAAAATTCATGTGGATTTCCATAAAGGGCTAGTTTGTCACAAAAAATCACCTGACTTAGCCACCAAGTCCAAAATGACATAGAATTGTTGTTGGAATTCTTAGGTGAAGGAAATCTCCAACAACTAGCCGACACGCTAGCTAGCAGAATCCTTAGGGTCATGCCCCTCGTAAACAAGGCAAGGACCATGTCTAAAGCCATCTAGTGTTGCGAGCCATCGCCTTTAGTGATTCTACTGACAAAAGTCATTCTCCTAGCGGAAGTCGATGTCAGGACCCACCCCGGTTCCACCCCGAAAACCGAGGTAAATCCTGCTCCCGTCTGACCTACGCATGACACGAATGCCAAACTGACGTCCAACCTTCATGTGACACGTAAGTCGGACAAGGGATTCTCAATCCGACCATCCAAAAACTTCCGACTTCCCAGAGTGCGCAGAGTCTACTGTGGATCGTGTGTGTGATGTCTCTGTCTCCCTCGACCAACAGCCCGCACCGCAACAACCTGGAGGGTATTGAAAACACAAAAAGACTGTGAGTGGACAAAAATAAAGTTTAAGTTCAAAAACATTTCATAAAACACATACATTTATACCCTCCGCGTAAAAACCAATGCATGCATATTCAGTTCATGTCACAACACCATACACGAAAAACCAAACACATTTTCCTTTTCTCAATTCCCGGGCCTCGGCCCAAAAACCACCAAAACCGTTATATCCAACGAAAACCGTTTCATCCGGGCCACTGCCCAAAACATCGGAAAACCATTATTCGAAACCATAGCATATTTCCATTTACCAAACTTGCTGGATCTATCCGAGTCTTTAAACTCAATAACCAGGCCTCAATAATCCGAGTCTTTAAACTCTGAGTCTTTAAAATCTGAGTCTTTAAACTCAACAGGCCTACGGGGGAAATATCAATATATCTGAGTCTTTAAACTCAATCTAGGTCTTTAAACCCAATCCGGGCCCGTCCCCCATCAATCACAATATCCGGATCTTTAAACCCAATAACCAGATCCAGAAAATCCAATCCAAAACCATTTGAAAACCTTTCTAAATCCGTATCCAAACCCAAATCCGAAATCACTGGTCTAACGCCCTTCCGGCATCCAGAATCGTCATTCCGAATCCAAATCCAGAACTCATATCCATTTCCTTTCCAGATCCGAGTCCGCAACCCTCATTCCGTAATCTAGCATCCGGAATAACCATTCCGAACCCAAACTTGAAATTTCCATTTCAAGTCCCGAATCGAATCCCGAATCGTCACCCGGAATTCCGATTCCAAAACCCGAAATCACATTTCCGAAAACCACTTTTGAACTGGGCTTCAAGCCCGAAAACCCTTTCCAAAATCCTTTTACTTTCTTTGAAATCAAATCGTATTCCAATTCCCGAAATCAAATCATTAAACCAAGTTCAAATCACAATATTCGTCAAATCTCGTAAAACGTGAAATACCGTAATTTCCTTGAAAATGAGCAAAAACCGTAAACTGTCACAATCATAAATCAAATCATAGAATCACGTATGAAAACATATTAAAAACATATATGCATGCATCAAGAGTTAGAAAGCAAGGTCCACTCACAGACCATTCCGACGTCGCCTCGATACGCGTGCACTTACGCCATTCCCGGCCATTCCGCTATCCTCGGCTTCCCAAACCTGTTCAAACCCCATAACGAGGTCACTAAATACTTAAGTAAGCTTCTACTAAAGCCTCGTAATTTTCCCATATTTTTAACTATTTTTAACCGAGCCCTAAAACATTCGGACATCCTGAAACATGTCGAGACGATGTCCGATCTACTCAAAACTTGTCCTAAAATGTGCGTTACATCAATTAGAGTGAAAACCCTGTTGGGCACTTCCCCAAAACATGCCCCACGCGCCCTCACGCGCCGCCCAAAGGGGCTGCGCGTGGGAGCCATGCGCTGCTACAGTACCATCGTCAACCTCCAGCCAACCCGATTCAGACCGGTCCGGTCCAACCGAGCCGGCGAGGCCGATTTTCACTCGTTTTCAGTCCATTTTCAACCCTTTCTATCCTATTAGTTTCGTCCTTCAATTTGTGACTGTTTTACGTAACAAAATCGTGGATTAAAACCCTAAACCTTACCTTCCAAACGCGAACCAAAAACTCAGAAAAGTCGACTTCGGATTCCGGCCACCCGTCGTCCTTCTAGTAATGGGTTAAAGTTCCTGAGGTAGATGGTTGCTTCCTAAAGCTGTTAGTGTCAACAGAAACACCCCACCAATCACTAAAACTCACGACTTTGATTTTAAACAAAACTGGAAAAACAGGGGACCAGAGGAACTTACCCGTTTCTGCTCACCGCCGTGAGCTCCGCCGTGGCCCTAAGCGTCGCCCAATCACTCCTCCGTCCTCTGACACCAACACAAACCCAACTTCTATGGGCTTGATCGATTTCTTCCACGACTGCTCACCCTTAATCTCTCTGTTTTCCTGAGATTTCTCACTACCCCTCAGCCTTTTCCTCACACAATCTTTCACCAAAAATCACTCACCAGACTGCCTGTTCACTCACACTTGATTACAAGGCCTCACAGGAATCACACACCCGAAGGGACGATCAATTACTCACGATCTCAGTCTCTCTATTTTCCATTTTGGTTCAACCCGGGCACAACTTTAAACCGTACTCACAAGGTTCTACCACCATCCAGTTAGGGACAGATGTCCACTCCTCTGTGGTGAGAACTCCCCAGAACAGCCACTTGTCACACACTCACTGGGCACAGATCCCAAGGAATCACACTGACCATTTTACCCTTTCACGTACAATTACCATAATACCCTTTGCACGTTTAGACCCGTACTTTTATTTCTTGAACTCCAAAAGATACATGCCGCCTGTCTACGGACTCGTGACGTCCTGAACTATGTCACGGTCATCGGTCAATACCCAATTGACCGCCCGAACTAAAAGTCAACTATTTGCCCAAACTAGGGGCAAAATCGTCATTCTACGCTAACGGACCCAAAAGTAGCCAACTAAACACCGATTAGACTCACTAATCATTCTTCTAATCCCGGCTCTCAGGACTGGTCGTTACAGTCGATGCCAAAATCAAAGATGATCGGTACATGACCGATTAGGAGGATAAGCAGGAGCCATTCTCAAGTTAGAATCCCTTGTCGAAACTCTTCTCGACAAGCAGTTTCACAGAGTATGGAAACATGTTCAAACAGACAAGTTAAGGCTAACCCTGGGGGTAAACAAACCACATCAATGAGGGCATGACTTACACCCCATCATGCTTCACCTCGAACTTCATATCTAGGGGAGCCGGCGTCGTAAGGGTCACCGGGTCTCAGCCCTACACCATAATCATCTTCTTCATGCAAATGAAGTAATGAGAATTGATGGAAGGACCTAGAATTTTTTTCCAAAGGGAACAACTGTAATGACCCAGAAATTCGGGACATGTAATTTCAGAAATTTTGAATGTAAATTGATTTTTTTTTGCCCTTGATGTATTAGAGATCAATAACTAACTTTTTTTCTTGGAATCTTTTTTGCACTTTATCGAGGGTTGTTACGTATGTCTCGGAATACTGAATTCGCAGGTAAGTAACATGTCGAAAACGGAGATCTTATGGTTGAATTACAAGTCAAAAACAATTTAAAAAACATTCCAAAGTACGACATTTCTATTAATAGGTTTGTGTGTAGAAAGCTATTGAGTCAAAACCTAGGCTTGTGGGATGGTGACATGTGTCACCATCTGTTTTTATTAGTGGCACCGCCACAGTATTGGTTGAGGACGTCGTCACCACTATGTTTACATGTTCATTTGAAGGATTTAGCCCTAAGGAAAATGAGTGAAAGTAACTAAAATCACTACCTTGAGAACCTAGCAGTAAGAACAGTGGAAATGAATAAGAGGGAAAATCAAATGGAGAAAAGAAAGGAACCTCCCCCATACCCGAAATACAGACCCGTGCCCCCTCAATTTGAACTATGGGATTTTGAGATCGAAATATGAAATTAAGATCATATTCAATATCGTGGAATTGTGCGCAGCAAAAGTCAGTGGAATTCGAAGGTTTTGGCTGTGGAAAAGAGGCCGAAATTGGGGTTGAAACTCACACACAAACTTGGGCCTTGTGACCTTGAATTCAAGGTGAGGAATTCGTATTTTGAGATTATAGAATGGTTCCTGACCTTGATTTCGTTCAATCTGACATTTGAAGTGTGGAGATTTGATGTGAAATGGTGAGGTTTGAGTCAAGTCAAGTCGCCCGAGTTGGTACCCAGTTATAGGTCGCGGGTCAACCCGATTAGAGGAAGAAGGCAACTCGCCTTGTGACTATAGATGCAGAGCGTGAGGCCTAGTCGCAGGGAGCCTAGGCGACATGTAAGGCATATGCCATGTTACCCTGATTTCTGGTCAACTAGTGTTCTGATATTTTTTATGTTACAGACATAAATGTGTTTTGATGATTTTTTTTTTTTTTTTGGGATTTGGAATATTAATTCAGGATTTGATTAGTTTCTGATCACGAATTTTACAATTTTTTTTTATAGAATAGTGTTTTGGGCTCAAGCTCGGTTCAGAAATATTTTGACTTGGTTTTAAGTCAGAGATTTATGTAAACGTAAGTTTTCCTGGATTTGTTTATGTTGTTCACTATTAATTATCCTCTTGTGATATTGTTCCCTCTAGACGTCAATTTGGAATCTTGGAGAGGTCACTGTATGATATTTTGTGGATGTCCGTTTGGAGACTCGCTCCTAACAATGTCATGATTTAGTATCGCTCGAACGTCGACAATGCCCGAGCATATCACTCAGAGGTTGTCTATTCTCGGGGAGGCTAGCACACTTCGGATGTAAGCATACTTTTGGGTTACCACCCAGATTTTGACTCTATTCTCAGAGATGACTCAGATGATGCGAGAGTCCAGTTCCCGAGTTTGTCTATGCATAGCACTGATTGATCATCGTGACTGATGCCCCAAGTATATTAAGATTGGTTGTGTTTGATTACTGATATTTATGTCCAAGTAGTTTCACATGATTTGATAAATAGGTATTTCAGGGAAATGTAGGCCACAGATTTTTGATACATTTTATGATTTGTAGGTCCATAGCTTATGATTTGATTTGAATTGAAATCTGGTTATTTATATTTTACATTATGCATGCATGTTTTAGAACCGGAGGTTAAAGGTTTATTTTTCTCTAAAATGTATTTTCAAACGGTTATTTTTGTCCATTCACACTTTTAATGGTTTTGTTGACCCTCCAGGTTGTTATAGAGATATCGGTGCTGATTTAGAGATGGAGGCATGAGCGGGACATTAGTACTGTTATCTCTTGTTTGACAGGTGTTGAAGGTAATTTTGGAACTTCAGTTTATTTGTTAGATGAGAGCAGGATCTAGCACGGTTATCAAAGCGTTTTCGAGAAGGGCCCAGTCAATTTGGTATTAGAGCATTGTGGTACTGATCTATATTTCTTTTGCCAACGGCATGCCTAAAGACGTTAGCCCCATGCACAACCTAGTGTTGAGAGGGATGTTATGAGAGGTACACAGGGGCTAGATATTGAGAGAACCCAAAGGTTAGGAGCCATTATTTTTATTGGCGAGATGGGTCCAAACGAGGCCGATGAGTGGATTACTTGCCTGAAACAGATCTTTAAGGTGATGTGATTCCCCTTAATGGACATAGTCATGTTAGCCACTTTTCTTTTGTGACTTGGGTGGCTTTTCGAGAGCAGTTTTTGAATTAGTTCTATCATCGCTCCTTTGTGATACTGGGGAAATTGAGTTCATGTAGCTACTACAGGAGGATATGACTGTGGCTGAGTATGATCAGAGATTTCTGAACTAATCCAGCTTTGCCTCGACATTCAAGGCAACTGAGGCAGATAAGTGTCGACGTTTTGAACTTGGTCTATCGGATGAGATCAAGGCCACTGTGACAGTAGGATTGTACTCTACCCTTCGGGATTTATCAAATGCTTTTATCCACGTGGTGGCCAGATTGTTTGTGCGAGATTAGTTTATGATCTTTAGATGAAAACGAGAGTGTTAGGATTTTGAACTTATGAGTCAGGGAACACCGAAAAGAGGTAGCTTTAACTCTGGAATTTCTAGTTGGCTCGATCAAGTTCAGGTGATGGTGGAGTTGGGCAGGAAGGCACTCGGGGTTTACATCGAGGCCCATTGCATCAGCCCAATCTAGTAGGGCTTTAGTTTCATCGACCAGCGGGTAGAGTACTTGATGCACGACCTAACACAGCCACTTGCTATTTCTGTGGGGAGCCCAGTCACATCTGAAGGGATTGTCCATATCAACCAGGCGGTAGTGCGGCAGATCATGATGATACAGACTAGGTTCAAAGGGCAGCATTGATTTCTGGTACAATAAGAAGGAGTCAAACTGCTAGAATTGGGGCCAGCTGGGCTGGAGGGCTGAGGTGGAAAGGAGGGCGTAATCGAATTTCAAGTCCACGGGTTTGGGTATTTTCTATTACATAGTAGGAGGCATGAAAAGCACCATAGGGTAGTTTTAGTTGATTGTATCGCTCCTAGCGTTCATGAAATGTTTCATGTGACGTTTTAGTAGTGTTTGCATAGGTTTCGTATCCATAGCTAGTAAAGGGACATGTATGAATTTCAGAGACGAAATTATTTTGGGGGGGTAGATTGTAACGACCCAGGAATTTGAGACATGTAATTTTGGAAGTTTTGAGTGAAAATTGATGTTTTAGCCCTTGTATATATTAGAGGTCAATAGTTAACTTTTTTCTAAGAGTAATTCTTTCACTTTTATAGAGGGTCATTATGTAGGTCTCAGAATATGAATCCGCAAGCAGGTAGCATGTTGAAATCGGAGATCCTACGATCAAATTATAGGTCAAAAATGATTTTACGAACTTACAAGAGTATGAGATTATTTTTATGGGTACGTGTGTAAGAAGGTGTTGAGTCATCACCTAGTTTGTAGGATGGTGACATGTGTCACCATATGGTTTTCATTAGCAGCACCGCCAAAGTATTGGTTGAGGTCATCCTCACCACTATGTTTTCATGTTCATTTGGAGGATTTGATAGTAAGGCAAAGGAGAGAAAACAACTACAATCACTACCTTGAGAACCATGCAGCAAGAACAGAGGAAAAGAACAAGAAGGAAAAACAAAGTGAGAAAAGAAAGGAACCTTCCTCAGACATGCCCCCCTCTCACTCCCTAAATTTGCCCCCTTAAATTTGAATTATGGGATTTTGAGCTCGAAACACAAAATTAAGGTCATATTCAATTTCCCTAGACTTGTGTGAGCAAAATCCATTACAATTCGAAGGTTTTAGCTATGGAAAAGAGGCTGAAATCAAGGTTGAAAGTCACACACAAACTTGGACCTCGTGACCTTGAATTTAAGGTAGGGAATTCGTATTTTGAGATTATAGAACCATTCCAGATGTTGATTATGTTCAATCTAATGTTTGAAGTGTGGAAATTTGAAATGAAATGGTGAGGTTTGAGTTGGGTTGAGTCGTCCTAGTTGGCACCCAGTTGTAGGTTGCAGGTCGACCTACCTAGATGAAAAAGGTGACTAACCTTGAGAGTGTCGGTGTAGATGCGTGAGGTCCAATCACAGGGAGCCTAGGCGGCACATGGGGACATGTGCTACATGTTCTCGAATTCTGATCAACATGTGCTTCGATGTTTTCGACATTACAGATATTTTGGCTAGGTTTCAAGTCGATTGGGTATTATCTCGGGATAGTTTTACGAGTCAGAAGTGTTTATGTTTAAGTTTTCAATATGTACGTTATCCCAGGAATTAGGGGATTTGAATATGAGATTTCTTTGGACTTTAGTGACCCTCGATTATGATTGTGGTGTAGGTCATATTACTCTAGGGGCTTGTGCGAAGCGTACAGCTCAAAACTGAGCTGCTTGGACAAATTGTAAGTGGAAATTTGTGTTATAAATTGTGATGCATGCATAATTAAATATTTTAGATGTTTTATGGCATGATTTGAATTTCAATGGTTTGAATAAATAATTCTAAATGTGTTTTGATGATTTTTTTTTTTTTTTGGATTTAGAATATTAATTCAGGATTTGATTGGTTTCTGGACACGAATTTTATGATTGTTTTTGTGGAAACTTTCTTCCTTAAATTTTCTACCTAAGTACAAATTCTAAATTTCAAGTAAAGCAAGTCAGCTGTTGTAATCTTTCTTCTATTTATTTTTATTTGTTTTCTTCTTTGCTCTGTGTGCGCTCTATTGCCTAACATAATAGTAAAGTCAATAACCTCCCTCATTCTCCCCCATCCATCCTCATCTTAAAAAATATTCTCTTAATTCACCAAGGGTCCAACGTGACGGAAATTTGGTGGACGATTTATGTGGTCAACTTCTCTTCATTCAAGGAGCCAGTGCTTACTTTCGTGAGGAATATTTGAAAACTCGCATAGTGGAAATACAAGACGACCATCTCTTTTTCATAAGAAAGAGAACTAATGAGTCTCTTTGTCAATACATTCAGAGATTTTGCAAGGAAAAATCTTGCATCGTAGAATGCAATGACCTTGTCGTTGCAATGGCTTTCAAGTAATGATTATCACTGGCTAGCTCTACGGTGACATTGTAATGAACAATGCTCTCACCCTCACAAAGGCACTCTCTGTGGTAGAACGAAATACCTCTTGGGAGGATAAAAAACTATCAAGGTGCGTAAACACAATTGTCATTGAATCCAAGCTATTGGGAACCACTTTCAAGCAAAAAAAAAAGTTCAAGACACTTTGATCATTGTCTAAGTATCCCACACCATCGCAACCTTCGGGATCAACAATTCACGTTACCATCAATTTCTCCCTCAAGGATAAAGCTAGCCTCGAGTGGCTGCACGACAATGCACTCATCATTTCAATCTAGATCGCTCCTGCTTATGTCGTTCAGATTCATGTGGACTAAAGAAGTGCTGCAAATCTCCTCAACTCAAAAATGATGCGCAAAATTGGATTGAAAGGCTTTATTACTCAGAAAGCGATTCCATTGTAAGGATTAAATAGCTCCACCAACAGGCACGGAACCAAGCCAATTTGGGGTAGGCTCCAGCCCACCTCAAATGTGAGAAAATAGGGAAAAATCAAAATGATTTTTTTATTAAATATTATTTTACTAAGAGAATTGTCTTTAAATCAGCTCACCTCTATTTTCAATCATGGGTTCAACCCACCTCTATTTCCAATCTTGAGTTTGTGCCTATCGACCAGCATGACTTTGGAAACTCTCTAACTAGATATCCACTCACCTTCCATTATTTCGTCCCAAACAATCTATGGGGTGGATGAGTATTCTCCTTACAATGACATCCTAGGACGACCATTGATGCACAAAATATTAGCTAACTCTTCTAGTCTTTATCAAAAAAATTCGATTTCTAATCATAGCTGAGGAATTGGAGAAATAAAGGGAGATCTAGTCATGGCTCGACAACGCCTCAACAAAGGACTAAAGGAAGCTAAGCATGCAGAATTCAACCTTCAAGTTGATGCTTTAGACGGGAAGAAAGTCTCGTTTCATTTCTGAAATACCAACTTATCGTGACTTAGGATCCCAAAATCTTTATAAAAACACCCCCCGAAACTCAAGGGTTAGTAACCGGAAAATGAAGTGATTCTAATACAATATCACTGATAACGCTCAAATTACGCATTAAATTAAATACGTAATTTGAGTATTATGCAATTTAAACATTTTTTGTGTAGATTTAGTATTGCTAAATAGGGATCGTTCTTAACCGGAGAAATTAGGGAACATTAATAATGTGTTAGTGAGAAAGAATAATGAATAAAAGAATAAATTAATAATTATATTAATGAATGAAAGAATAAATGAATTAAAAAATTAAAAAATTAATGAATTAAAAAATTAAAAAATTAAAAAATAAAGAATAAAAGAATAAAAGAATAAAAAATAAAAGAATGAAATTAGGGGTTTTGAAAGATTGTAATATAAACTACATTTTAACCAAACTAAGAATTAAATTCGAATTAACAATTACATTATTTAAAATTAGTCCTAAAATAATCTTCCTTTAAACACAATTTTTACCAACACTCTAACATTATGTTTATATTGAACCAATCACGAAATCCTACCTTTATCATCTCCATTACATGCATACATTTTTCATATTATAAATGCACCGAATAGCGGATTATTACTTACAATATGATCTACCTTAAATTTGTGATTAAATGCAACGACAGAGGCCGACATTAAAATCTATTCAATCAAATGCTAAGTGCACCGACAGCGGCCGACACTTAGCATCAAATTGAAGTATGAATCACTAAAACATATGAAGTAAAAGAAATTCAGAAAGTAAAACACATAGAGATTGTATTCATACTTACAAATGTTAGAAAGAAAATACCCACACATATATAGAATTATAAGTAAAACTAAAACAATAACAAGAATTTAAGTAGAAAAAGATGGTTTTTCAGAAGAATCACCGAACAACAGCAGGAAACTTGTGAAGATGGAAGAAGAAATATGAGGAATGTGATCTTAAAAACTCTTGAATTGCCATAGAATTACCTAGCCTTAGGTTTTTCTTAAGGAAAGTATAAAAATGTATATAAAGAGAAGTTTAAGAAAATCTAAGAACAAAATAAAGAAAATTAAACTAAGAACAAAATAAAGAAAATTAAACTAAGGCAATTAATTAAAAGAAGTTACAAATGGTCCTAAAATAAATCTACAAAATAAAAAGAAGAAAAACTAAGAGAGAAAACTACTAAAAACTAGGACTAAAATTTGGACAATTGGGGACCTCTAACAAGTGAAATAACCTCTCTATTTATAAAGGGAGTGTCAAAATACAAAAATAAAATAAATAAATAAATAAATACAATTGAAATGATGAATAATGATGAAATTGGGGATGATTTGGGCTAAAAAATGGCTTATTTGTGCAGGAAAAATTGCAAAAGGTGGAGCAGTTGAGGTAGCAGTTGGCTGCTGACAGCAGGAAATTATTTCGGCATGGTGCTGCAGAGCTAGCGTGAGGTGACTCAGCAAGAAAAGGTGACAAGAGGTTGGTAGCTTCGGCAAGGAGATTCAAGCCCGTCAGAGCGGGTTTCAGCATGCGGCTGCTGACTGGAGCAGAGAACTCGGTGAATGATGCGCTGACAAGCACGTGGGATTGGTGCAGGCTACAGCTGAATTGAGAGAAGGTAGATCGGCACATGCCCACCGAACAAGCCTAGGACTTGGGCTGAGTTTCTGGGCCTGCTCAATGGGCTTGGGGCGCTGGGCTTCATTCAAATGGACTTGGGCTTGAGGATTTTGGGTTGGGCTGATGGATTTTTTGGGCTAGGAGCAAATGGGCTGCAAATGAATTTTTAATTTAAAAATTAATTAATATAATTTCACCGAATTTCGCCCATAACTTCTTTGTTATAATTTCGATCGGGACGATTCTTTCGTCAAAAAGCTCCAAATTCCAAGCTTTATTTATTTCTAAAAAAATATCACAAAATATATTATTTTCTCCAATTGTTTATTATTTTAATATTTAAAGTCAAGTATAGAGGGTATAAAATAATATAAAATAATGCTTAATTAACGACCTATCAATGACCCATAAATCTCAAAAAGTTATACCTGCATCGGTGCATGCTTAAGTAATGAGGAAAGGGAGGAACTCAACATGTTCTGCATGAACACAAGAATGTCTTCACTTGGTCGTCGTTCGCTATGCCTAGAATTGATCCTAACATTACTTGCCATAAGCTCCACGTTAATCCAAAACAAAAACTAGTCAAGAAGAAAAGACATAATTTCTCTCGAAAAAAAATGGCCACCATCCAAACAGAGATCGAAAAATTACTCACACGAAGAAGTCCCGCACTTAGAGTGGCTAGCCAATGTAGTACTTTTCAAGAGAATAAGGAAGGACGGTGGAAGGTCTGCATTAATTACACCAATCTGAATCTTTCATGTCAAAGCACAACTATCCCTTATTACATATAGAACTTTTGGTGGATTCCACCGGTGTAAACCAACTACTTAGCTTCCTCGATGCATACTCAGGATACAACCCGATCTTCAAGTAGGAGTAGGATTGAGACAAACATATTTTGTCTTCAAGCAAGGAGTTTACTACTACAAATTCTTGTCATTTGGCTTAAAAAACGTAAGTGCCACCTATCAATGACTTGTTAATCAGATTTTCAAGGAACTCATTAGCAAGCTAGTGGAAGTTTAAGTTGATGGCATCATGGCCAAAGGCAAAAAACACATCAATCACATTGCTAACCTGGCAAAACCTTTGATTTGTTAAGGAAATATCAAATGGAACTCAACCCTCTAAAATGCACTTTCGGCATGGGGGCAGGAAAGTTTCTTGGCTACCTTGTCATTCAGTGAGGAATCAAGGATAATCCAAAACAAATCAAGGAAATCATGGACATGAAGCCTCCATCAACTCTGAAAGAAATTCAGAGTCTCACCGGTCGAGCTGTGACTTTGAATCAATTTTTGTCAAAGGCAACAAATCAATGCTGACCTTTCTTCCAAGAGTCAAGAAGGTATCAAAGGAAAAATGGGATGAAAATTGCAAGAAGGAAATCGAAGACCACAAAACATACCTAACTTAACCTCCGCTCCTATCAAAGCCTAAGGATGACGAAGATCTTTACCTCTACAATGGAGTTTCGGACAAAGCCATAATCTCGACACTTTTCTAGGAAGAGCATGGAATCCAACTTCGGTCTTCTACACCTCAAGGCTCCCCTAGACACTGAACCACGATATCCTAAACTTGAAAAATTATTCTTAGCACCCTTAGTCACCACCAAAAAACTAAGGATCTGCATTCAAGCTCATAGAGTAATTGCCATGATGGAATACTACTACGATCATTCGTCCACGGGCCTAACACTTCCATGAGGATCACAAATTGGGCCATGGAACTTATTCAATATGACTAACTCTATTGCTTAAGGACTTCTATCAAGGGACAAGCATTGGTTGGCTTCGTCGCCGAATTCAACAAGTAGGAAGATCACAACAAGGGACTAGGCAATGCCACCTTGGCCACCAGCTCCACCTTACTTCCCAATCAGAGGGCAGACCTCTTTTGGAAGCTTTTTATAGACAGCTCTTCCAACTAGCACGGAGCGGGAGCGAGAATCGTCATCATCACCCCCAAATAGATCGATGATGGAACAAGCAATCCAATTCATATTTAAATCTTCCAATAATGAAGCTGAATGTGAAGCAATAATCTAAGAACTAACACTCACCAGGGAATTTGTAGTCAAGAAAATTGCAAGTCATTCTAACTCACAATTAATCACTAACTAATCCACTATAGAATATGCAGCATGAAATTCAAGGATGCTCCAATACAAAAACAAAGTTCAGGAGTTACTTGTAGGCTTTAAAGTCTTCACTTTCACTAGCTTTCAAAGGCTGAAAAGCGCAAGATAATGCACTAACCAATCTGGCACCATCATTTGATCATCGATTCAAACGCTTAATCTTGATTTAGTAACTAGAACAATGTAGCCTAGACATTAAGGAATTCTATTTAAGGTAAGTGGTTCCATTTTCTAGTTGGCAAAATATGTTCATCAACTACTTGAAAAATATAGCACTATTTAACGACAAACTTGAAGCCCGTAAAGTTCTAAAGAAAGTCCCACGGTACTACCTCGACTGGAGGGAACTTTTATGTTGAAGCTTTATTAGGGCAAACTTTCAATGATTAAAGCATCCAAAAATACTTAGAATCTAGATGGAAATTGACATGACTGGTCTCAGAATCTCTTTGATAACTGTGCTCGGTCCTACATTCGTCTGAAAACTAACTCAAGTCCCAAAAAACACCCTTAGAACCTTAGATTATAGTACAAGAACCCCTTAGACAAGGGATGAATAACCCAACAAGTTTCACCCTCTAGGGTTCACTACCCACACTAACTCACTGATCCTGGAGGCGAGGTAAACCCAGCTGGATGATCTTAACCTTAATCGTTATCTTTGATCAGCCAGCAACCCCCTTCGTGGTCAAGTGGTCAACCATGACTAGTTGGTATCTCATCGACTTTCCTGACTCTTCCCAAGTCCCTAATCGACCCATCTAGAGTCCCAATTCGGTATCTCAACTTGCTTAGAGTCCTAATTTGATATCCTAACTCATCAAGAGTCCTAATCTGGTATCTTAACTCATCTAAAGTCCTAAGCTGGTATCCTGACTCGCCTAGAGTCCTAATTCTGCTCCTAATCGATAACCTAATATTGGGCTCCCTTTGCTCTTCCAGATCCTAATCCGATCTCTCAGCTCTCTCGACTCTTCTTGAGACATAATTTGATGTCCCAACTCTCCTATTTTACTCTAGCCCTAATCTGATTTCCCAGATCTCTCGACTCTTCTTGAGCCATAAGCTGATGTCCTAGCTCTATCGATTCCCCTAAGGCCTAATATGATCTCTCCCTTAACCCCGGAAGTTCACAAGCGCCTTAAACATAGACTTTGTCATGTTAGATGCCCAGAATTACCCCCAAATGATGCCTAATTGACCTGAAACCGACACCATTAGATCCATATCGTGGAGTTCTTGAGAAAAAAATATTGTCGTGGGGTGTACGAAGGCCCATGCTTTGCAGAATATTTCCTAATGAATTATTCTGTCAGGGGATATTCCATTAACCTAAACAGAATATTATGTCACCAGAGGGATATTCCATCATTGGAATTATAACCAGATAAGACAACTGGTGTCTTCGTGTACCGTTGTTGTGCACTGGTGCTACTGTGCACTAGTGCCGCCATCTGGTTTGTTGGAGACTAACCGAAAAATTCCATTTTTGGGCTAAACTTCAAACCTTCATCACTTTCTCATTTCTCAAAGCAATTGAATGTTCTAATAATAGAAAATTCATCTACTCAACCTCAGAAGCTCAAATCTAAGTTCAAAATCATGAAAAAGTAACTAAATTTTCTGGAAAAATGGTCGAAAGTTTTGTGTTCTCCTTCCTTCACGGTTCTAGGTTATTTGGTGCTCATTTCCTTCAATGGATGGTATGTTCTTGATCGTAGGGAGGAGAAGAACCTTATTAGTGCAACTAAAACGGATGAAATGGCCTCAAATCCAAATCCAAAATCTTGGCTTTCTTTGGGGTTCCATGGGTAGAAGGAGAAGAAAGAGAATGAGGACGTGTTTTTTTTTTTAATAACAACAGCCCAAAATGATAGGATAAGGATGAGGGTAAAACCTTATCCACTTTTAAAATATCTCACACACAAAAGACCAAAGTACCCTTCAAGCTTTTAGAACCATAACTTCCTTAAACGTAACCTGTTTAATATGTGCCACTGATCTTCTGGTCTACAAAGGTTTAAGACCTACACAATAATCCGAGAAAAACGTCCAAAGGTTCCTCCAAGAAATGTTGACCAACAAACTCGTCCGTAGTTGCGGGTAAAATCGTAAAGTCTAAAATTAATCCTTTATTTTACTTTAATCTCTTATCTGGGTCGTTATAATCTACCCTCTCAATAAATTTTGAAATGTACTTATATGTGTCAAAATTCAACCTCCTACAACCCCTCAAGTGTTCTCGCATCACTACCGACATGATTTCAATTACACATCATCATGTATTGTGTTTGGGGTATCACTTGTAAGTCTGAGAGTAGCTCCATGATAAACTTAATCTTCCTGTGAATTGGAAATCTCAATAAAACCTTTGGAATCCCATGAAAAATTCATCTTCCTACTGGTATATTCGCCATCCTCAATGGCATATGACATGATCCATCCCAATCCCCCCAGGATAAATAAGGGATGTGCCATGCTCCCGTCTAACCCACGTGTGACACGAAGGACCAGACAAGGGATAACCTAAAACCTCCGCCCATTCGAGACTTTCAGAGTGCGCCAGGATCAGTGGAAGAGTGTGATGTCTCGGTCTCTGCCACAACCCGCATCCGTGATCAACCTGAAGGGCATTAGAAACCATTAAAGGCTGTGAGTGGACGAAATAAATAATTTATAAAACACATTTCACAAAAAAAAAAAACATTTATGCCCTTCACTAAAAAGCATGCATGCATTCGAAAACCAGTAATTAAACCATTTACTTTAATTAAACCATTAGGGCCTTAGCCCAGAATTATAAATCCAACTGTGTGGGAACTCAGGCCAAAAAAAATCATGTGGGAACTCAGCCCAAAACCAATCATGTGGGAACTCAGCCCAAAACCAATCATCGGCATCCCTGATGCCTAATCAATAACACTGTCACGGTTTCCAAGCTAAGCGTGCTACTAGGGGTCTCAATCCCGAGTCTCCCCAGGGTCCACCCAGGTCAATAATCCACAGATCGATGACCTTCCCTGGAGATATCAACCATAAATGCACTCCTGATCATAAGCTGAGCCTCGAGGCAGCCCCTCTCAGGTAGTGCATCGTGACTACTCCGGGATACTATGAGACGTCTGAATGAGACAACCAACCACTCCAGGATACTACGGGACGTCTGGAGGGCAACCACTCGTGAGGATGGTATATGGAAAATCATTTCATAGATCATCTCAAAACTGTTCAAAGGGACCTATGTTCGGGATTTCCATAAAATCATCGTAAATCCACAATTGGGTCTCGTGCCCAAAGTATAACTTTCATAAATTATTTTCACAAATCCAATTTCCAAATCTAAGGGACTCAGCCCGAAATTCCATTTCATAAACCAACTGGCCTTCGAGCCCGATATCATAACCAACTGGGCCACTAGCCCGATGCCTCATTAAATCAAATGGACACCAAGTCCGATAATTGGTAAATCAAATGGGTCTCAAGCCCGGTTCCATATTTCCAAATCTGAAATCATGTCATTGAACCATTATTAAAACCACAATCACGTAGAAACATAGTATAAACCCATAAACCTCGAAATACGTGCAAATACGTGAATACTTAATACCACAATCAAACCCATCATCAATCACATATTTAAAACATAAAAAACAGTTATGCATGCATCAATTTAGAAATCAATGTCCACTCACAGGTCGTCCTAGCAGTTGCCTCGATACGCGTGTCATAAGCCTCTCAACCAAATCATCATCTCTAGAACATCCGGACCTGTCCAAATCACACTCGAAGGTCACTATTACTTCCAATAACCTAACATTAAATCTCCCAATTTTTTGGGATTTTTAAACGTATTTAAAACAAACCCTAAACCTTCAGACACCCAAAACTACCTCGAAACGGTGTCTGATCGACTCAAAACTTGTGCCAAAATGTTTGTTACATCGAAAGAATGAAAACATGTGTTGACCATGTCTCGAAATTTGGCCTCACGCGCCGCCCAAAGACCCTGCGCGTGGGAGCCACGCGATGTGAACAGTGTCACCTTCAACCTTCCGTCGACCCGGTTCTCTAGTTTTCCAGGTCGCCCAACTCGGTGACCCGACCCAGTCCAAAAACCACCATTTCTCAACCAAATTCAATCTCGTTGATCACCACAGCTTCGTCTAACTTCCCTTACTCGATCTATGACCTTAAAACTAGGAAATCGAGCCCATAAATTACCTCCTGGGTTAAACAGTAACCGTGAACCTGCAACCTCGACATGCCATCGATTTCGACCACCGCAATCTTTCCTTTTGATCTCTGTGAGATTGTATGGTCCTTAGGAATAAGATTGGATCATTAGAAACGTCCAAAACTCCCTAAAATTCAACTTTGAAATTTCAAATTTAAACTCTTACCATTTCGGGTTTCCGGCCACCATCCACGACGGTCCTCGTTGCTGCCACCGTTCAGTTCGTCTCCTCTCACTCTCTCACTTTCCTTCATACCCCAATCACAGAGGATGAGGTTTGGGGAAGGTGGGTGTGCTATGGTGTTTGGGTTTCGGGTTAGGGAGAATGAAACATAGAAGGGGAGAGATGCATGTATCTGTGTTAGGTGAGTAATAGATTAGTGACAAGTGTCACTCATCCATTGAGCCTGAAACAAATATATGGGGCCCACTCAAGACAAAAGTCCACTCGTCTCGTAATTCGTGCAATAGTTTCCCGAACCTTCTGTGACTAGTATCTTTCTCATTGAATGTCCGATTTCGACGTGCCGTCTGTTTGCGAACTCATATCAACTCGATCTATGCAATGGTCATCGGTCTTCGTGCATTTAACCATCTGGGTCAAAATTCAATATTTTGCCCAATTATAGAGGTAAAACGGTCATTTCACACCGTCCATCCGTCTGTATTCTCTCGACTAATTAGGGATTAGTCACGGTAATCCTAATTAATTAATATTTAATCCCGATATTCGGGATAGGTCATTACAGCATATCCTGAGTACAAATTCCATGAGTTTAGTACCCATCGCCACTCATCCGCAGTAATTTCCATACCACCGAAGCCGATAACAGTCTAGAAGAAAGTACTTATTTGTCACCTCGGAAAACTAGCTCCGGTAAATATGGACTCTTTAAAAAATAATTTCATATGTCATGTATATTACTCGATTCCCATTTCAAAATGACTTGGAGGTATAGTGTGAGTGGATGAAAACCACTTATAAATCAATGCATGCATACATAAACATCCTTATCAAAATGTAAACAACCGCATTTCAATTAAAATAATATCATATACTGTGAGACCCATGAAAAACCAGGCAATGCATATAAGATGCATGTGGCCCACATTTCCTTGAAAATTCTCGTTTATAAAATCAGCTGGAAAATCTGGACACAAAAACCATAAATTAACTACCGACCAATCCTTGACTCTCCCAAATCCCAGCTAGTCATCCAAATTGGTTGACTGGGGCACATCCCCAAATTCTAGCCCGTTCTATGAGCTAACAGGCTGGAATCCCTATACTACGCATAGACAGCCCTCAAGATCTAGTGGAGACACGCTCCATGATGCCATTCTGAAATTAGTACAACCCCTACAAATTGATGGAGACACACTCCATGATACCAGTTCAAGAAAATACAACCCCCACGAACTGATAGAAACACACTATGTGATCCAAATCTGGGAAAATACAGCCCACAAGCTGATGGTGAAACACTATATGATATCAGTCCGGGAAAATACAGACCCTACAAGCTGACGGAGACACTCTGTGATGCTCGTCTGGGAAAATACAACCCCTATGAACTGACAGAGGCACATTCTGTGATACCAGTCTGGGAAAATACAATATATGTCGAGGATGGACAATAGTGAGAAACAATCCATGGAATAAATCCAAAACTTTTCTTTTATAAACAATCTTTGACTCAAAATCCAAGTCAAAATGTTTTCACAACGGGTTTAAGTCCAAAAAAAGAATTCTAAAAAAACTATCAAACCTGTGTCTAGAAACTGTTTGCCTAAAAATTATTTTAAATCTCGAAATTCATTGCCAAAAAAAAAAATCGTCAAGAATAATTTTTCAAAATCACTACAATTCACAAATACTATAAAAAAAAATCAGATTATTTTTATGCACACATAATCCTGAGGATTCAATTCTCAACCTTTCCAAGCAAACCCTAAGGCATTGGAAAGGTATGGATATAACCTTCAGAACTCTACAAAAAAAAATAGCCAAATCAGAGAAGGAATGAATTATATGTGTGCAAAACTATGGAATAGGGCACAAAACTCTGCCCTTGTCCGCATTTCGCAATTCATAAATTTACCATAAATTCAATTCTTAACCTTTTTTTTCAAAAACTTTAATATTTTTGGAAAAGTGTGGGTGTTAGCTTTCTAACCTGATAAGAATCAATTAATTTCATCTATTGACAACTTATTAATTGACAAATCATTGGATGGAGGTCAAGCCTGCAAATCTGCGAACATGATCCAGCTTCAAAATTTCGTCAAAAATTCAATTCTCAGTCCTTTTGATAAAGGTGAACGGAATTAGAAATTTATGTGATTCAACTTTCCACTTCATTAGAATGAGTTAATTCCAACCTAAGTTGATTCCAGACAAACCAAATTACCATACAAAGATGAAATTTGCGAGAAGATGTGGGAACTGTGAATTGCTTTAAAGTTTAAGAATTCTCTCTTTAATGATTTGGCAAATAAGTAGTGAATTCACAAATCGAAGGCTCAACCATTTGTTGAAAAATAAACTAAATTCAATCAAAAAACAAAAAGTTTATAAAAACATAAGTGTGCTAAATCCAAACATTCTTATGTACCGGGGTGCAAATTGACGATGCTTTGAGATTCAAGCTACTTTTTGGAAACCGAGCTTGAAGAGCCACGTATTCTCCTTGAATTTCATTAGGATCAGTATGTGGAACGTTGTTTGAAGCGGTCAGAAGAGGAATGGGGGCAACCAGCCTCACAGCCCCAAAGGGTGTGGCAACCTTGCCATCCTATTGAACCACGATGATGCTCTTCACCTTTGGCATGGCTACCTTATCGTGGGTTTCCCGAGTCGCAACATGTGATCTGGTATGAGCCATCATCACACCAAGTCTTCTCTCGTGGAAGCATCAAGGTTTTTACATTATAAAGCATTCAAGTCTTGCTCTACAATAGCATCAAAGCCTTTTCCTTACAAAGCATTTAGACCTTCCTTTATATATGCATCAAAGTCTTCGTCTTGCAAAGCATTCAAGTCTTCCTCTACCGAAGCATTAAAGCCTCTACTTTGCGATGTATTCAAACCTTCCCACAAAATCATCAAAGTCTTCGCCTTGCGAATCATTCAGGTATTCTTCTGTCAGAACATCAAAGTCTTCGCCTTGTGAAGGATTCAAATATTTTCCCGTATAAGCAGTTGAGCTTTCTTCCATAGAAGAAATTTAACCTTCTTACATAGAAACATTAAAAGGCGATGGATTAGCATAACCACAAAAAATAACTTTTCTTATGATTCCCTGAATTCCTAAAGATGTGGGAGCATTGTGGGAACATAATTCGTCCAAAAATTCTAGAATTATCGTGTGGTCTATAATTTATATAATGACGATTCTGCTCTTGGTGGAATCATTATTCGGTATGATTACTATGCATTTATTAAATATATTTACTAGCTAAATATATTAATTAGTAAGTAATTATATCATCATAATAAGACATCTCTTTGAGATCCTTATTCAAATATGATTCAATTAATAAGTAAACTTCATCTCTAATTAATTAGAACTCTTTTTTCTACTCCTAATAAATAAAATGAATTATTTATTATTAAAATTCAATTATAAGTATTACCTAATCACGATTATTTATTAATTGCAAACTCTCTCAACCAACCAAATGCTCCGAAGACCTCCCCGGGTCTCCACTCCCCTTAGGTCTCCACTATAAATATAAAACATATCCTCCTAATTCATATATTCAGTAATTATTTTCATAATTAAAAGTTTTCAGTTTATTCCCTTGATTAAGGTGGCTTATATCGCAGAAGGCTCTTGGTTGAGCCCCTTATTTTGGGATTCAACCATAACCTCATGTGTTTTTTTGTTTTATGTGTTTGTAGAGATTAAAGGATCAATTCCTACTTGGACGACTTATGCATCAACAATAGTGAACTGCCAACATAGTTGATATTTATGTGTTGGTAGAGATTTGAAGTTTCAATTCCGTTGTTTGTAGAGATTGAAAAGTCAATTCCTACTTGGACGATTTTTGCATTAATAATGGTTAATCATCTATTTAGTTGATGATATATATAAATAACTAAATGACCTCTAATTTTATTAATTTTTAACGGAGATAATTTTAACCTGATAATTTAAAGAAAAAATAACTCGATATATATATAAGAATTTGATAAATAAAAAAATTATAAAAAGGGTACACAAGTTTATGGTTCGCGTTCTCACAAAAATGTTAAGAGAACGTAAGCGCCAAAAGTAAATTTACAATGAATCACTGCAGTAGTGGCCTAGGTGGGGATAGTTAACCGTTCACGGTCGACCCACACTGGGCTTTTTTAAATTCAGACTTTGCCTCCATTTCTCTCTTCTCACCCAAAATTAAGAGAGAGGCGGAGAGATTTTTGTGTTTAGTTCTGGGCAAACATGGTGGCGGCCAAATTGTCATACGAAGAGGTTCGACGGCAGAGGCTGGAGGAGAACAAGAAGAGAATGGAAGCGCTGAATCTGCATCAGCTAGCTCAAGCTCTAAAACCCCCGTCCTCAGCCAAATTCTCCCCTGTAAGTCTAAAACCCTAACCCCCTTCCTCTCGATTCTCTCAAATCAGCTCACTCTGCTTTCACTTTCCTTCCCAGATGAAACGCGCCAAGCCTCGAAAGGTCGAGACAGAGATGATTGAGGTCACCCTGAGGAGGTCCTCTCGCGTCGCAAATCTGCCCACTCCTGCTTACAAAGAAGTGGTTGGTCCTTTCATTTCCCCTCTGATTTTCCATACTTTCTTTGATTTTTCGATTTTGAGTGGAAAATTTGCAATCTTTTGCTGTTCTTATGACTTGTGACAGGTTCCTGTGAAAAGAGTAATGGTACCCAGAAGGTATTCTTCTAATAGTAAGCATAGGGATTTGTCGAACCGGGTTTATGCTTCGGACGAAGCCAGAGCTGCCGCCACAGAGAAAGCTGAGGCACTCGAGTTGGGTTTGGGATCCGATTACCCGACGTTTGTGAAACCAATGCTCCAGTCACATGTCACTGGTGGCTTCTGGCTGGTAATTAAAGTCTTTTTCGTAG
This sequence comes from Prinsepia uniflora, assembly GCA_032719365.1. Taxonomy (NCBI): domain Eukaryota; kingdom Viridiplantae; phylum Streptophyta; class Magnoliopsida; order Rosales; family Rosaceae; genus Prinsepia; species Prinsepia uniflora. The sequence goes on from CM064862.1 coordinate 71,586,405, forward strand.
TGATCAAAATTTCACCCTTTTTTTAGTTCAAATTTCACCTTTGCATCGTATGTTGTTGTTTTTTTGGCTATACTTTTGGTTTGGCATTGTTTGCTGGAATCCAATATTTGAGCATTCTTGTTCATGTTGTTGGCGTTCTATATATTCTTGATTACACCAAGTCACCAACACCAAGATGCAAGTAATTTCCCTAACCTTGTGCCTGGACCATAATAAAATCAAGTAATCTTTTTGTTAGCATTCTACTGCATATTCTTATACTTCTACATTTGGACGAAATAGAATCGGATTCAAATTTACTGTTAAATACTTAAATGTATGCTCAGAAGACTTAGGTGAAATTGTGTGTGCATTTCCCTTTATCTTTGCTTGAAATTGTGCATGATCAGTCGATTTGATTTGCCAGTAGAGGCTTGCTTGAAATGATTCTGCTTAATGTCGGCAACAGGGTCTTCCAACACATTTCTGCAGGAGGAACCTACCAAAGCGTGATGAAACTGTGATATTGATAAATGAAGACGGCGAAGAGTACCCGAATACGTACTTGGCCGAGAAAAGAGGACTCAGTGGTGGATGGAGAGGGTTTGCAATTGCTCATAATTTGGTGGATGGGGATGCTTTGGTCTTTCAACTAATCCACCGTACAACATTCAAGGTGATCAACTCTAAGAAGACTTCAATTCCCTCAAAATAACAACCGTTTAAAGTTTATTGACAAAGGCTGCATAAAAGTTCTAGTTTTTTGCACTTGAATTGATTACATGATGCTTGAGTTTGACTCGAAATATCATTTGTTTACAATCTACGTCTATAATAACATCCTATTGTTGCGGAAAATAGTAGAATGGAAATAATAACTCAACCAACAAAAAAAGGATAAATATGCAAGGAAATAAAGGAGTAAAGAATAGAGAACACCGAATATAACGTGGTTCGGTAATATGCCTACATCCACGGGGCAACAACAACAAGAATCTCCACTAATGAAATTAGGGGTACAAAGAGATGCACAACTTCAAGAACACTACTTGAAGGAAACTCTCTCTCTCACACTTGTTTTGCTACCAACACTACAATACTCAACACTCTCAACTTGGAGTGAGCACTCTTCACTCTCTTCTTGGAGGAAGATGTTTCTCTTAGATGAGATTGATGGAATAGGGTCTTCCAACACATTTCTCCTTATATAGGCCAAAGAGGAACCATCTAAATGCTTTTATTAATGCTTCACCCACACACTTACTTCATTTTGGATCCCACTTACCTACAACCACCTACTACATTTTGGATCCCACTTACCTACAACCACCTACTACATTTTGGGTCCCACTTACCTACAACCACTTACTTCATTAATGCTCCAAATAACATTTTGTAGATATATTTGAAGTTTGAGCCTAGATATTTTACAATCTCCCCCTCTAGGCCAACTAGGTCAAAACGACGTGACTTCTACTTGAAGTCCACTCCAGCGGATTTGCTGCAATACTCCAACTTCTGTTGCGTAACAACTTTTGTCAACATATTTGAAGTGTTCTTGTTGGTGTGAATTTTCCCCAACTGGAAAAGCTTCTTTGATACTGCATCTCGAATCCAATGATAACGGATATCAATGTGTTTCGTGCGAGGATGGTACATTGAATTTTTACTTAAATGAATAGCATTCTGACTATCACAATGCACCACATAACTTTCTTGTTTCACACCCAATTCTTGAATGAATCTCTGCAGCCAAATCATCTCCTTGCCTGCTTCATTTGCAGCAATATACTCAGCTTCAGTGGTGGATAAGGCAACACATTTTTGTAACTTGGACTGCCATGAAACAGCTCCCCCTGAAAAGGTGAATAAGTATCTAGAAGTGGATTTTCTAGCATCAAGGTCTCCTGCCAAGTCTGCATTCGTGAAACCTTCTAACATCGGTTTTGATCCACCAAAGCACAAGCACAACTTTGAAGTGCCTCTCAAATATTTGAGTATCCACTTAACTGATTCCCAATGCTCTCTGCCAGGGTTAGAGAGATACCTACTAACAACACCAACTGCATGTGCTATATCTGGTCGAGTACAAACCATAGCATACATAAGACTACCAACAGCTGATGAGTAGGGAATACCTGCCATCTTGTCCATATCCCCTTGTGTAGTTGGGCATAATCTTCTGCTTAACTTGAATTGATTACCTAGAGGTGAGTTCACTGGCTTAGCTTCTTTCATGTTGAACCTCCCAAGCACTCGTTCAACATACCTTTCATGTGACAACCATAGCTTCTTCGCCTTCCTGTCACGAGTGATCTCCATGCCCAAAATCTGCTTAGCTGGACCTTCGGTGAACTGATTGATATACACACATGGACCGGCATCTGTTCTCTTGTACCCATGACTCAACATGAATGAGTCAAACTTCTTGTATCATTGCCTCGGTGCCTGCTTTAGCCCGTACAAGCTTTTCTTCAACTTACAAACCATGTGTCATTTTCTCTCAACTTCAAAACCTTCTGGTTGCTCCATGTAAATTTTCTCTTCCAAATCACCATGCAGAAATGTTGTCTTCACATCCAACTGCTCCACATCAAGATCCATGCTAGCTGCCATGCCCAGAATAACTCGGATAGAAGTCATCTTAACCACTGGTGAGAATATCTCGTCGAAATCGACTCCTTCCTTCTGCCCAAAACCCTTGACAACCAAGCGAGCCTTGAACTTTGTCAATTGCTCATTCTCGTCCCTCTTCAACTTGAACACCCACTTATTTTTTAGTGCTTTTCTGCCTTTATGAAGCTCCACCAACTCATAGGTATCATTCTTCAATAAAGACTTCATCTCAGACTTCATTGCCAACATCCATTTGTCATTATCTGCATGAGTCTTTGCCTCCTCAAAATTTTCAGGCTCTCCATCGCCAGTCAACAGAATGTATCTGGAATGCGGGTCATCCCCATCACTGGTCGTGAGAATATATTGTGAAGAAGGATACTTAGTATTCGGTTTTGGCACTCTGTTTGATTTACGAACTGGTACTTGGGAAATCTCTGGTTGCTCCTCCTGACTTGGCTCCCCCTGAATTTGATCGTCCTGATCATCGTCTTCAGGTTCAGACACTATCTCAGCACCTCGTACTTCAGCCATGTCAGGAACGTCTTCATGTATAACCTCTTGAGCTCTGCCACTGGGTTCTTGTTGCAGCAGCGATGAATCATAGGTGAGTTGGCCTGCATTTTTAACTGTCTCCTTATCAAGATCCGCCACGGTCTGATCTTCAAAGAAGTGTACATTTCTGCTTCTGAATAGCTTGTTGGTCTTTGGATCCCACATGCGGTAGCCCATTTCTTCATTACCGTACCCGAGAAAGATGCACGGTGTGCCTTTGTCATCTATCTTCAATCTTTTCTCGTCGGATACACGTGCAAATACTTTGCACCCAAACACTTTCAAGTGTGAATATGAAACGCTTCTACTGGTCCATACGCATTCGGGAGTCTCAAATTTCAATGGTACACTTGGTGATCGGTTGATAAGGTAACAAGCGGCTGACACAGCTTCGGCCCAAAAACGCTTTGATAGATTGACTGTCTTTAGCATGCACCTGATCTTCTCCAGAATGGTGCGGTTCATCCTTTCAGCTACACCATTATGTTGTGGGGTGCAAGGAATTGTCTTTTCATGCCTAATGCCATACTTCGAACAGTAATCTCTGAACTAGTTCGAAGTGTACTCTCCTCCATTGTCGCTGCTGATACATTTGAGGGCTCTCCCAGTCTCCCTCTTCACCATGACATGAAACTGCTTGAAGGTTTGGAATACATGGCCTTTTGATTTCAACAAATATACCCAAACCTTTCGTGAAGCATCATCAATAAAGGTGACAAAATATCTATTACCATGTAGTGATTCAACTTTCATAGGGCCACAAACATCAGAATGTACTAGGTCTAATATTTTTTCTTTTCTTGTGAAGGTACCAGAAAAACTGACTTGATTTTGTTTGCCATATAAAAAATAATCACAAGAGTCGAGTGAGGTACCTTTGGCAAAGGGAATGAGAGACTTCTTTGCCAAAACTTGCAATCCCTTCTCACTCATGTGGCCTAATCTCTTGTGCCATATATTTGGAGGAGAATTGTCCGCGACATTCAGCTCGCCTTTGCAAACCTTACCATATGTCTTGTAAAGGGTGCAGCACAACTTCCCTCTAGCGATGACTAGCGATCCCTTGGTAAGCCTCCACTTTTGATCTCCCCCATGATGATGGAACCCTTGTTGATCAAGCACGTCGGTTGACATTAGATTGAGGCGTAAACCAGGAACATGTCTCACATCTTTCAATAACAGCTTGTTGCCCAAATCAGTCTCGAACAAAACATCACCTATTCCTGATATCTTGGAATAGCTATCATTGCCCATCTTCACTTCCCCAAAGTCTCCGGCTTTGTATGTGGTGAAGAACTCCGAGTGCGCCGTGGCATGGAAAGATGCTCCAGAATCAACTACCCAAGAAATGCTTTTATCTTCATCAGCATGTAGGCAATCACTGTCAAGAGACAACAACTCACATGCTTGACTGGACACAGTAGCGGTAGCTGCAGTATTGGTTGTGTCCTCCTTCTTTTGGTTGTGTCCTCCTTCTTTTGGTAGGTTGAGTCATCTTTCCTATCCTTCTTGTTATTCTTTAGTTTGTTGCAATTCTTCATCATGTGGCCATAGAGATTGCAATTATGACACCTTCCATTAAATCGTGTCCTCGAACGGCTTGCACTTCTTCCACGATCTCGACTGTGACCTTTACTCTTGCTCCTTCCTCTATTCTCCGCCACATTGACTTTACTACTATCGGAACTTGAGGACTTCCTCCTAGTCTCTTCATTTAACATGTTGTCTTTAACATTATCCATAGATAACACACCATTGGGAGCAGAGTTACTTACAGTAATGACAAAGGTCTCCCAGCTATCGGGCAAAGATCCAAGAAGCAACAATGCTTGAAGCTCATCCGCGATCTTCATGTCCATCATGGCCAAATGATTGGAAGTTGTTGAGGTGCTCAGTCACCCTTACGCCCTCCTTATACTTCATGTTGATAAGCTCTTTAATGAGAAACGTTTTCTTCGAGGCGGTCTTTTACTCGAACAATGACTCCAACTTCAACCAAAGAGCATGGGCGTTAGTCTCGTTGGACACATGGTGGAACACACTATCATCCACCCATTCACGAATGTGACCAATAGCCTTGCGATTCAACTTCTTCCATTCAGCATCTCCCATATTCTCAAGTTTGCCTTCCTTTCCTTCTATGGGCTCATGTAGATCCTTGCAATAGAGAATGTCCTCCATTCTCGGCTTCCATGTAATCCAATTGGAGTGGTTGAGTCGAACCATGGTACTCCTTGAGCCTTCCATTCTAACTCTCAACGAACCTAGAGCTTTGATACCACTGTTGCGGAAAATAGTAGAATGGAAATAATAACTCAACCAACAAAAAAAGGATAAATATGCAAGGAAATAAAGGAACAAAGAATAGAGAACACCAGATATAACGTGGTTCGGCAATATGCCTATGTTCACAGGATAACAACAACAAGAACCTCCACTAATGAAATTAGGGGTACAAACAGATGCACAACTTCAAGAACACTACTTGAAGGAAACTCTCTTTCTCACACTTGTTTTGCTATCAACACTACAACACTCAATACTCTCAACTTGGAGTGAGCACTCTTCACTCTCTTCTTGGAGGAAAATGTTTCTCTTAGATGAGATTGATGGAATGAGCAAATAACCTCTCCTTATATAGGTTAAGGAGGAACCACCTAAATGCTTTCATTAATGCTTCACCCACCCACTTACTTCATTTTGGATCCCACTTACCTACAACCACCTACTACATTTTGGATCCCACTTACTTCATTAATGCTCCAAATAACATTTTGTAGATATATTTGAAATTTGGGCCTAGATATTTTACACCTATTACTTTGTTTTCACTTTTCAGTTTTCAGTTTATGTGCTTGTGTTGTTTCAGGTGTACATCATAAGGGTGGAAAGAGATTGACATGCAACCAGCTTTAACTATGTCGCAGTTGGTTAAATACCGGTGGTTTTCTTTATCATCTTCGTAGAGGTAGAACTTACCTTATTGTCAACCCAACGAGAAAACAATTCATAAACTTTTTTCTGTCTAATTATCTTCATTTAACTAATGATCTTTTTTGTGAATTTGTAAAATCCCCGGTTCTTATGCATCTGTGTGTGTTTGTTTTATATGTGAAACTGAAACCATGTGTTTTGTCCACTAAGTTCGGTATCCACTGGATATAATGTAATTCTGCTCCCCCAAATATATTTTCTTCTTCCTTCATACAATTACACTGTAAATTTGAATACAGGACCTCGGCCTGACCTTTTATCGATGGCTTATGAATTAATACGGGCTTCCTTGTAGATGTTAAGTTGTTAACCTGCCACTAGGGGTGGGCACGGTTCGATTCGATACGGATATTGACAATATCCAAATCCAAACCGTTAAAATCTTAACGGTTCGATACGGTTTGGATTTTATAAAATTAGAAATAAAACCGTTTCAATCCAAACCGTTACTAACGGTTCGGTTTGGATCGAAACGGCTTAAAACCGTTAAGAAATATTAAAAAATCAGGATATAGAAAAAATAAGGATACAAAAAAAAAATCAATACTCAATATTCAAAATTTTATATATAAGCTTGCTACGTATTGAATTGCAAATATTATCACTGTACTAAGATTTATCAAACACAAAAACAGTTTAATAATTTTTTATTATACTCTTATATGAGTATATATATACTTATATGGGTATATCTAGGTATCCTTTTATTTTATTTTATTTTTTTACTTTGTATTAATAATAGATTTAAACGTTAATAACAATTAATATATTCCTTAACGGTTCGGTTTGGATTTAACGGATTTCCAAAATGAAAATCCAAATCCAAACTGTTACTAACGGAACGGTTTGGATTCTCAAACCGTTTGACTTTTATCCGGTCAAACCTAAACTGTTGGATAAATAACGGTTTGAAGCGAATCGGTTAGCGGTTTTAATGGATTCGTGTCCACCCCTACCTGCCACACCTCATCTCGCCAGTTTTATAAGTTACTAGACCGCTGTTTTTTGGGCCCAAGTTACTAGACCAGCACAATGGAGGGTAAATTTGAAAGTTTGAATTTCAAACGACTCATATGATCTGACTGAAGATAATTGATTGACTGCTACAGAAGTAAAAGAATGCATACCGTGGTCGAAGTTTTTGTTTTGTTTTTTTAATCAATATTTACAAAATCAGACCATTATTACAGATTACTAAAGAAGTACCCATTTGCAATCCAAAATTTGTTCTCTGACTAAAATCCCATGTTATGACTTATGAATCCTACAATATGTGATGATCTTACAATATGTATGTGATGTATAAAGTGACAAACATACGTATTCTTTTCAAATTACTTATTTCAAAATAAAATAAAAAATTAAATCAAACATAAAAAGATAAAAATAAAAAATAAATAAGACAGAATATATTTTCTAGTTTCATAACTTTTTCATAAATTTAAAAATTTTAATTCTGTATCAAAACATCTTCTTATCAAAAAAAAATCATAAACTCCGAAAATTTACCTTTCTTTCCTCTTAGTGAATTTTATAGGCACCAAAAAATCCTTTTTGAACTCTTTGAGACAAAACAGATGTTGCCAATGTTTAAATGATGTTAATGATCATGGCCTTCAATTTTCAAAGGAGAAGAAAAACGGTTGAATTCTTAGGGAGAATAACAATTGAATTTTTAGGGTTTATGTTCTTAGGAAAGTAGATGATTTGCTGCAAAAATGAAATTCTTAGATTTTTTTTTTTTTGGGAGAAAAAACAATTCGATCCATAATGAAGTTCCAAGGATTTATGAAACAATAATTAACAAAAAGAATGGAGAGCTCATTTCTAAAAATTCAAAAGCAAGGAATTCAGAGACACGAAAAAAGAATAAAAAATTCTTGGAAAAGGAAATCAGAGGACATAAGTAATTTTTTTTCTAAATTCCAACATGTGAAAAGAAAAATTAATAATTTATTAAAAAAATAAATTAGTTGAGATAATATTAATGTAAATTATAATGAACATAATAGTAATAAGAAGAAAATAAGGTGCAAATTAATATTTTAAGAAAAGAACAGACTTATTAAAAAAAGCTAGAATGGAAAATTGAATTCCAAAAAGGAATTTTATATTATAGTAAATACTTATTTACTATATTTGGAAAGAAAAAAAAAATATCGCTTTGCTTCCTTTTCTCAATGCATTAGTGGAGTGGGAACTTAACGGTCGACTTGCAAGGAGGGCTCTTCTAAATTCCAACTCTGCCACCATTTCTCTCCTTTCATTCACCAACACCAAAAACAGGGAGAGAGAGTCTGAGAGACCGAGACTGAAACCGAGTAAGTTTTCTGTTTGGTTCTGGTAAAAATGGTGATGTCCAAGCCTAAGCTGTCGTACGAGGAGACTCGTCGGCAGGTCATGGAGGAGAACAAGAAGAGAATGGAAGCTCTCAATCTGCCTTTGCTTGCTCAATCTCTCAAAACCTCAACTTCTCCAAAACCCTCCCCTGTAAGCCCAAACTCAACTCCTCATTCCTCCCTGTCTCTAAAAACAGCTTTCACTCCGGTTTCTCTTGTATTTTCAGATGAAGCGCACGAAACCTCGTACCTACGAGATGAAGATGGTCGAGGTCAGGAGATCCACTCGAGTTAGGAACGGACCTGTCCCTGTTTACAAGGAGGTGGGTTTTATAATTTTCCTTCAATTACTTGTTCAAAGTTTCCATCTTTTTTATTTCGAATAAAAAAGTTTCAATCTTTTGAGAGCTTATTGTTTGTGACAGGTTATGGTTGATAAAGTAATGATACCCAGAAGGTGCTACTCCTCTAGTAAACATAGGGATTTGTCGAACCGGGTTTACGCTTCAGATGAAGCCAGAGCCGAAGCCTTAGAGAGAGCCGAGGAACTGGAGTCGGGTTTGGGATCGGATCATCCAATTTTTGTCAAAACAATGCTCCCATCACATGTCAGTGGTGGATTCTGGCTGGTAAATTTGTTGCTTTATATACTCTTAATCTCCATTTTCAATTTTCTACCTCTTTTGTATTATTTTGGCATTGGCAATGTGACACAAGTTGAATGGTCATAAATTATGGGTTGGTTGGGTGTGGAAGATTGGATTGTATCGGATAACTTGAATTATTGAAGGTATTTGAAGGTATAAGTGATTAACTAATCCCTCAACATTGGATTAATTGGATTTCTATTCAAATCCTACCATTATGAGGGGATTGAAATGCAAAACTCATTTACTTCGGCTTTCAAAATATGCGAAATCCAATATAATCCAATTTTACTCACTAGATGGCCCATATAGCTGTTGTTCTTTGTGTTCTATAAACTTGGTTTGTCAAAGCATGTACGGGCTTTTATACATTGGATGAGAAACTTCAAATTTTGCCCAAATTTTAAAGTGCATTTGGATGAGGAACTTCAAAGCTTCATGGGATTTAAGCAAAATTAGTTAAAGTGAGGAATTTGAAAATATCAAGGAGTTTGCAAATGATATAATGCAAGGCATATAGATAGAATTTGTAAGTTACATCTATGAAGGTGTTATTTTGGAAAGTTACTTGTTTAATAGTTTGTTTAGCTCATGTGATGCATATACTTCCTTACAATGCTCATATTTTTGTTTTTCAGTTCTCAAACACCTACATTAAAATAGCCATAACTTTTGTTTTTTAGTGCATATCTTAGTTATATAGTATAAGTCTCATGTACTCCCTTCTAAGGCTATGCTTGGATGAGGAACTTCAAAGTTCCATGAAATTTAGGCTATATTATAAATAAAAAATGTACTAAAAAACAAAAAATATGAGCATTGTAACTAGTTAGTTAAGCATGTAATAAGGAAGCACATGAACTACATGAGTATAACAATCCACTAAACAAGGGATTTTCGATTTCCAAAGTAATACGTGCATATGTGGAACTTACAAATCTCGACTATATGTCATTTGTAAATTTCTTGAAACTTGACGTTCCTCATTTTTAACTAATGTCCAAAAGGACCAATGAATAAATGATAACTTATGTTGTGTATGTGGATAATTGGTCATCGAATGTTTGATTTGTCCGGCCTTGTTAGACTTGAAGGGAAGATTAAACATTGGGGCTATCCATTGATTAGTTCTTAACGACATTAATATTTATTCAAAATAACTCTAACCATATTTTTGTAACTTTATAATCCCTAACCACCATAATAATTACTCAAAGACCCTTTAATGTTTTTAATCCATATTTTTTAGTTTTCTTTTTTCCTTCTATTTTATGATAACATTACTCCTACTTATATATTTTTTTTTTCATTTGTTCATTTTAAGGAGTAATGTAAGGACAATCCAACTTAAAACATGATAATTAAGAGCAAAAAAAATTCAAAAATACTTTAAACTTGAAATTTGAAAAATCTTTATTATCTAATATAAAAAGATTAGGTTAAGTACTTATGGTTTAGGGGGGATTTTGTGCCAAAATCCAAGAACTAAATCCTATGTCATAAACACCACCATCCCTACCTAAACACCCCCCACCTCACTCCCTAAAACTTTCTATATCCTACCTTTAAATCCCTAAACACTACAGATTTCATTCTTGGTTTCAGAAAAAAAAATTTAATTATCATATATGAGTTTAATTATAAAGAATTATCATATTCCAACTTTTAAGTAGAGTACGATTTTATGAAGGATTAATTAGTTTACTCCTGACCATTTGTTAGAAGGATGTTTCAAGTTATGTGTGTGCGAGTGTGTTTGAAGAATTACGCATTGGATTCAATACATACTCTAATTTTAATGTACGGGGAGGGAAATGGGAACTTCTGATTAAAAATCCAATTTTGGAAACAGGGTCTTCAAGTCGAGTTCTGCAGGAACCACCTCCCAAAGGGAGATGAAGTCATGACATTAATTGATGAAGATGGCGACGAGTACCCGACTATATACTTGGCCCGGAAAACTGGACTCAGTGGTGGATGGAAAGGATTTGCAGTTGCTCATGATTTGGTGGATGGGGATGCTTTGGTTTTTCAACTGATCCGCCGTACCGCGTTCAAGGTGATTGATGGTTAAATTTTGATTCATGAGAAAATCCTAAAACCCTAGTCCGTAGGATATATGCTACATTGGTTTAAGTTTTAATTTATGTATGTACTTCATATTATTTTTTCAGGTGTATATTATAAGGGTGAAAAGATCTGAGGGGAGCACAGTTGAATCAAGTTAGGTAGTTGCTTTTGGCCCTTCTCTCTTATTTTTCTCTAACATTCAAATTGTCTAAGTTAGTATCTTGCACTTGATTTCGAGTTTGGTTTTTTTGTCAAGTATCAAAATGTTGTGAATTACCATGTTTTTCTTTCAAGAAGATATTTTTTATTATTTATGTATTTTTTATCTCAAGTACTTGCATTATCTTTTCAGATATAGATTATCAGAATGGAGATCTGCACCGAGAAACGAGCATTAACTGTTTCGGATAGATTGATTTCCCTTCTCTTTAGGATGGTCAAATTCTTCGTCGGTTGGGTTGCTGAGGTGATGTTTTGCGAACTGATTTAAATCACTAATGACATTTTCTACCCATTGTAAATGTAAATTTCCTAGCTACTTTCTTAACCTAGTTATGGATTTAATCTTTTGTTAATGTTTTCTAAACAAGCACATATTTTCCTTATTTTGGACATTTATGTATTGAAGAAAAAAAAAAAAAAAGAGTTTTTGGATTGAGAAAGTGAAATTGATTAATGGACTATAAGAAAAAACGAGAATAGAAATGGAGAAACTCGAGTATATTTTTTGCTTTGTTTTTTTGTCCTAAGGAATGATGGTTGCAATTAACCATAGTTGTTAGGTCCATTTTTGGCAATGAGTATTTGAGTGGAAAGGTACAACTTTTGTCTAATAGCTGTAGTTGCTGGCAAATTGAGTCATTCATCTCAATCATATATGGTGTCCCTCAAGAATGATGATGAATGGACAGGAGCAAATCCTGTTCTCCAAATTTAATTCCATTTTTCTTTCTCCATTCATAATATGGAATTCATAAAGAAAGACAGCTATATATTGCCATGTTATAGGCATGTGGGTTCACAGCCTACAAATTTTCCCCATGGCAAATTGCAATCGATACAAGCTATTGACTTCTTTTCCAATCACACCAACCCCCAATTCACTCCATGCAAACATTTTGTTGAAAAAACACTAATTGCCATGTTAACTGCATAAGTTTTCTTTTCAAGGAGTTATTTCTATACATATTTCAAATTGTGATTGTCAATAAATTAATGGGATTCTTGGGAAGTGATAACGTAACAACAAATCAATACAAAGAGTTGAGTTATGTTTTTCTTATTATAGAAAATTTTATCATGGTTAGCGCTCGTTTTTTTCATAGTTGATTATCGGATTTTTCGTATGCAAATATGATAATCGAAAACGTTGATTTGAAAGACCAACTTTACCAAAAAAAAAATAACCAAAATCGAAAATCGTTAGCCGCCATAAGTAAAAAATAATCAAATGATTTTGTAATAATTAAAATTTTTATAATGAACAGTTAATTTAATTAGTACATGTAAATAATTAAATTATCATCGATTTGTTTAAATTTTATGACGATGATTTAAAAAAAAAAATTCAACAATTCCGCTTGTGACATTTGATTAGAGAATTTTTTTATAATCAATCATCAAAAAAAATAAACCCAATCGCCAATAAAATAGTTGCAAATATTGCTCTTTGTATATTCTGACCCTTCAACATGGACAAGCACGAAGGCAACTACCAAACAAAGCCAAGTGGTGAGCTGTTTATTTATATACTTATTTACTTGCGCGACAAACAAATGGACACATCACACATCTACTTCTTGGCTTAGCAAAAAGGCTTGAGCTTTTCCAGCTTGGAAAAACCAAAAAACAAAATTATATATATCTATATCTATGTATATACAATATACACATAGAGCATGCTTCTGCATTTTGGTAACATGTATGGATGACGAGTCTAGCGGCGATCACTTACGGCAGTGCCTATTGTAAACAATTTGGGTTTGAGATTTGTGGGTCCCCTGCCGTTGAAACCAAATATAAGCCGTTCGAGCCCAAGCTGTTCTACCAGCTTTTGAGCCCCTTGATATTAATTAGCCTAGCCCGACTCATTAATTGACTTCCCCTTACGCGGAGTTGCTCTTTTTAGATAACTGGCGCCGAGAATTACGCACTCTCCGGGTAAGGTTTCAAACCCAAAAATGTGTTCCCACTTCCCACTGACTTACATAGCCACACTTTCAATTAAAATCTAATAATCATTTTTCTATGATTTTAATTAGATTAAAATATATTATGCTCTGATGTTGGAAGAGTCACAGACGCAATAAGGGAATATTCATTAGGTTTTAATAAGGGTGGACATATTATCCCGAAATACTGAAATCATCTCGTCTTGTATCATACCAAATTGGAAAAAAATCAAATAGTAAAACCGAAAGGATGATCGGTACTGTATCGATACCGTACCGGTTTAAATCGTTACGGGATTGGTTTCGATGTTACCGAATACCGTCTCATACCGAAACCGAACCGGTTTTAATTTTTTAATTAATGAAAAATTAAATTAAATTCAACCATAAAAAACCCCTAATAATCTAATAGTTAATAATTGATTTAATTGTATATTAATTTAGTTGTATATTAATTTAGTTTATAGATTTAATTTTATTTTAAGAGTTTTTTAGTTGATGGATTTAATTGTTTGTTAGAGTTTTTTAGTTAATGTTGTTAATTTTAGTTGATGTATTGAAATTGATTGTGTTATGAATTTTCTATACATTTTGAACAATATTTGTTACCCAACAAGAGTCCTAATTTATGAATTTTATCAAAATATTATTTTTAGACATTGAATCAAGTAATAAATAAATGAAATTATGAATTTGGCTTCAAAACCGAAACCATACCGAATATAATTGGTACGGTACGGTACTGTATCAATTTTATATTTAGAAATATCATACCGTACCGAACCGGTTAAAATTATTTGGTACAGTTCCGATATCACCTTCATACCGAACCATACCAAACCATGCCCAGGGCTAGGTTTTAAGGCCTGCCTATCTTAATATACTAAATATTTCAACTCGTTTTTATTAAAAAATTATTTATTTTTAAATAAAGACTAAATTAAATTAACTAAAATAATTTAATATTATTATTGACAATGATGAAAATATCGATATCGACGGTTATATCGCTAGTCAAATTTACGGATATCTCACCCTAAATATCGATATCGTTTATAGTCAACAAAAAAGACGGAAATTCAGTCTAAAAGTTAGAAATTTAGAATGAAATTTTGGGGAAAACTTAAGTACTCAATGATGGTTATATATGACTAATAAAAACTATAAAATAACTTTGATATAATAAATATATGATGAATAATATGATACAATAGGGTTCTATCAATGACTAATAATATAAAATTTTAAACATAAACATGAGTTGAAGTGAATTACTATAATTGAATGTTAATATAATTAAAAACATAACAATAAGCATAAAAAAATTTCAATGGAAAAAAATTATAAAATGAGTAAATATATTTAAAATTGAAAAAAAAAAGTGAAAAAATAGAGTCAATCTTTGTTCAAAAATTGGAAAGAATTGATATATTTAAAATTGGAAAAAAGAACAAATATAGTTGAAATTTTGGAAAAAAAAAACTCAGCAATGTGCATCCTGGGGGTCGAACACAGGACCCTCAGGTTTTGACGCAAAGACACAACCAACTCGGTTAAGCAACCAAATAATATATAAAGTAAACATACTAACATCTAACAGTCATCTTCTTCCTCCTCGCGGGTCTGCGATTCGGGTTTTTTGACCCGACGACATGACCCGACTGAAAATCAATGGATTTATGTCCGATTTTCATGCAATTTAACCATATATCGATCGTTTTAATGAAATAAGGAGATCTATGAGCTTAAAACAAGAAAAATGTCAAAAATTCGCTCAAGTCCCCCCCCCCCCCCTCTTTCCTTTTACGTGTCGCCGACAAAAAAAATCTATATATCGGCGATAGTGTCGATATCTTCATCAATGATTATTGAGAAACATATAAAATTATTTTCATTTGTAGAAGAATGAATTTGATATATCATATTGCACTTTATTATTTTTTGTTATAAAAAAATATCATTGTATATCGTAACAAAAAAAATATCTGTGTATATCATAAAAAATGATACAATTATAATATCAAAATCAAGTTATGAGAGTAAGATCTACAAGCCAAAATGACAATACTAGCACAAAATCAAGCTATGATAGAGATATTATGATAAAACTCCTCCAACATTAAGGTAGGAGATTTGGGGAAAAAATAAATTTTGAAGGAAGATTTTGGATAAGGGGATGGATTGAAAAAATAGCAAAATAATATGATTGGAACTTAAATCTGAGTATGGTTTAGACCAAATAGTTACCACAAAAAGACTTATATTACAAATCCAAAAGAAAAAAAAAAGAAAAACAATTTAGGGGAGGAGAGAGGAAGATGATCGTCCCCATCTTTTCCCGTAATTTTTTTTTTTTTTAAATTTCTCTGGAACTACGAGGAGAAAAAATAGAGACAAAAATGCTTTCACCTAAAATAACATATCCTATTGTACTTTAAAATGAGTAGAAATACAAGTAAGTATTATTAAATACTAATAAAGACACTTTTTTACTTATTTTCTTAATTAGTTAAAAAAAATTGTGTCTTAATTAGTCCACCAATCAGATTTCGTACAATCCTCCTCATAAAACAAAAAAAAAAAATGGGATTCCTTACAAACCCGGGCCCATGGGGACCCACCTCTATATGGGGCCATACAAATAAGTCACAAACAAACAGATTCATCTGCCCTTGACTCTTGCGCACCAGACAAGTCAAACGGCTTATTATGGCAACGTTAAACGCGGCTCGCGAGCGCCGAATCTATAACCGGCGCATTTCTACCATGTCAGCGCCAGTGAATTTAGCTAATTTATTTTTTAATTTTGTTTTCTTAAAAGAAGAAAGAAAAGGAGAAGAACAGCTTCATTTGCGCTTTTTTATTTCGTATTCGCTTTCTTTTTTTCTCTCTTCCTTTCGAAGATAATGGAATTTTCGCATAGCGCCGGGATCCGCGTTTCTCGATCACAGCGACTCACCGGCACCGGCACCGGCACCGTCACCGTCGAATTCGTCGTACCTCACTCTCATCTGCGCGCATAATCACCATTTGCTATATTGCTAATCCTTCCCTGTCTCCCTGTAATTTATCTACTTTCCACTTCATTTCGTTTTTTTCCTTGCGATTCGCTTTCATATCTACATTGTCTGTGAAAATCGTACATACGTTTTTTTTAGGGCCGTTTCTTTTGAAGATCTCGGCGATTTCGTCGTCGTCGTGTCCGTTTTAGCCTCTGATTTCGACGATTTCTGTTTAACATTGATGAGATTGATGATGAAGTTGGGGAATGCGATTGATGATGAAGTTGGGGAATGCGTGAACTCAGCTTTTTTATTTACGTGCCTATGTTTGCCGGTTTTGTTTTTGCAGGATTTAGCTTGAGAATCGGAGATGGAGGATTAGAGGAGGTAAGAGTAGGACGAGGAGGAGGAGGAGGAGAGAAACTCTGTTTAGGTGTTTTGTTCTGTTGAGGTATTTTGGGAAACAATGTCCACCAAGAATGAAAATCATCAGACCGTCCCGCTCTCGGTTCTGCTGAAGCGTGAATTGGCTAATGAGAAGATTGAGAGACCTGAGATTGTGCATGGTCAGGCGAGTCAGAGCAAGAAGGGAGAGGATTTTACGTTGGTAAAGACGGAATGTCAAAGAGTTGTTGGAGATGGAGTTTCTACGTATTCAGTTTTTGGGGTATTTTTCTTTCGTTTTCTTTTTGATTCTCATATTGTCTACCCTTTAATTGAAGGAAATGTAGAATTAGCTAAGAAGTAAATTATGAAGCTAATCAAAGGGGAAAATACTGCGATATAATGGTTTTCTTAAGCTTGTTCATCTATAGGTTTTGGTGGATGCTTGTTCACATGCTTTCAATGTTTTGTGTTTTGATATTTTTGTTTAATTTAAGCTAAGCACATAGAATAATGTATTACATAAACATGAGGTATTGGAATATGCACTTGATATAGCTCTGATGGTTAAGAGTCATAGTTGCAAGGATGTTGGAATTTTAAACTTGCGCCTGTGTTTTATGAAAAAGTTAGCTTACGCCATTCAAGAATTACGCTGAATGGTATGCCAAAATAACTTTAGTTACATTTTGCAGTATCACTTAGCCAAATTGCTAACGTTTTAGGTTTTTAGCGCCTTCTACCTAATCTTGGGAATTCTTTTTTTATTTCTATTTCATGTTTATATGATGCTACAGAAACTTTTATTGAGGCATGGCTATCCTCTAATAATGATTAGATAAGTTTTCAAAGCGTGATGGGTTTTTGCTTAAGTGCTTTGGATTTTGCTTACTGAACAACGTCTTGCAGCTATTTGATGGGCATAATGGGTCTGCCGCTGCTATTTACACAAAGGAGAATCTTCTAAATAACGTTTTAGCTGCTATGCCTTCAGATCTTAACAGAGATGAATGGGTAGCGGCATTGCCAAGGGCTTTTGTAGCAGGCTTTGTCAAGACAGATAAAGAGTTTCAAGAGAAAGGTAAAGACAATTTCAATCTGTTTTTACTTTAATAGTATTCTATTCAAATGATAACCCTTGTTCTCATTGAGATAGCCCTTGTTCTCAGTATGATTGACTAAGTCTTATGTGTTTTCTGATAGTAAAATGCTTCCAGAAACAGCATTACCATTGTAAACTATGTATGCCAATGAAAATAAAGCTAATAATTATCTGACTTGCAACTGATTCTCACATTTACACTCATTTTCCTTTTTTCAACCAATCCACTCATTCCACATTTCTCATTTTCTATTTCCTAAACCACCTTACTCTAATTTGAAACTTCCAACATATGCACATGCATCAAATTTGAGATCCTTACGTGTGCGTATATATCTATAGCTGCTTGTGTGTCATCTTTATGTGTTGTTACCTGGGTTCCAATGAGCGGTTGCTCTCCCAAAAAATCTGTTCATAAGAAAGAAGTTTTTATTTGCCATTTTGGGGACAGTTCCTTGTATTCATATATGTGGATTTCACCAAGTTATGTTTGCTTGCTGTGTTTGAGGTTCACTATGTTTTCTATTTGATTCTGTGATTTCCATGAGTTTAAGTATGGTGACTTATATTTCTGGTTCTTGTTGTGTGCATGATATTCATTCACTGATGGTTATTTTTCAGCCCAAACGTCAGGAACAACTGTCACCTTTGTGATTATAGAAGGATGGGTAATATCTGTTGCATCTGTTGGCGATTCTCGTTGCATACTTGAACCTGCTGAAGGTGGAGTCTATTATCTATCAGCAGATCATAGGCTTGAAATCAATGAAGACGAGTAAGTTTCTATATAATATGTTTTCTGACTTTTAACAGTCAGCGTCCTTAATTAACCCCCACCTTTAACTATATGTTCATAGGCGGACACGTATCACAGCAAGTGGTGGTGAGGTTGGTCGGCTTAATACTGGTGGTGGAGCAGAGGTGAATTCTCTTTACGCCTTATATCATATTTTATTGTTTTTAATTTGTTTGGTATTTTCCAGGAAGTTTTTACAAACGCAAGTTAATATGGTAATAAAGAAATATCAGATCCCGGTTGATGACATGGACAAGTGTGCCTAAAGATAGGTTGAATCTCAGATTATGAAGTTGAAGAAATTGTTCTCTGGATATTGCTCTTGAGATGAAAAGTTTAAATTGTTGATATCAATCTGCCATGTATAATAATTGATTGATTTTCCGCCTACTATTCTGTGAATTTCAACTGCAGAAATTGACTAATTTACAAAATTTTCTCCCTTCTTTTGCAGATTGGTCCTTTGAGGTGTTGGCCTGGTGGCTTGTGTCTGTCACGATCCATTGGTGATATGGACGTCGGGGAGTTCATTGTTCCTGTTCCGTACGTTAAGCAAATGAAGGTATAATGCTTCTCATGTTTTAATTTCCATATGCTTGATTGGCCTCTTAGATGCTGGAGACAAAAGATCTAGCAGACCACTGTTCAAAACGGCGGTCCTCCTAGGCGCCCAAAGGTGTGAAACCGCCCCGCATAATGGCAAAGCGCCTAGGTTGATGACCCTTAAAATTTATTTATGAGCTTTTAGTTATTACCTATTGCTTTTTATTGTTGGAACTATCATTTGTTATGATGTTCATTTTGATGTTCATTGTTTAAAGGACACTTATTTTTTCCTACAGTTATCTTCAGCAGGTGGTAGGCTTATCATATCCAGTGATGGCGTCTGGGATGCCTTGTCTGCAGAAACAGCTCTTGATTGTTGTCATGGGATGCCACCGGACGCTGCAGCTGCACAGATTGTTAAGGTACAATGAGTTATAAATTTCAGTAAGCTGTAAGTTATGTCATACATTTTATGGCTTTTGCACCATAACCAAAGTATGAAATGCTTTGCAAGCAGTTTTTTTTTTTTCTTTTTTTTTTTTTTCCAGGAGGGCTCCTGCAAGTAGTAGGTTTTTTTTTAATTTCAATAACGTGTTTTAAATTTTCGTTATATGTCCAGGATGCTGTGGGGCATAAGGGACTTCGGGATGATACAACCTGCATTGTGATTGATATTTTTCCACAAGAGAAGCCCCCCGTTCTGTCACTGCAACCAAAGAAGCAGGGAAAAACAGTCTTGTTTAAATCCATGTTTAAGAAAAAGCCCACTGACTCATCTTCTAATGCTGAAAAAGAGTATATTGAGCCAGACATTGTGGAGGAGATATTTGAGGAAGGTTCTGCATCACTTTCTGAAAGGTTTGTGCTTAAAAAATAAATCATCTTGATGGCTTAAACATGATTTTTGATCTCTTGATCAGGATTCATGTGGATTCATGTGAAGCATGTTTCTTGGTTAGTTGCTGTTATTTTTTTAGTTTTGTTTTCTGTCTTGTCGCTTTTTCTGGAACATTCTTTCATTAACTTTGTATGATTGGATAGTTTCATTATTGGTGGAGCTTTTGACACTATCATTGTGTGGAATGCAGGTTAGATACCAAATACCCGCTCTGCAACATGTTCAAGTTGTTCATGTGTGCAGTTTGTCAATTAGAAATCAAACCAGGAGAGGGCATTTCGATACACAATGGATCATCTAATTCGGCAAAATTACGACCTTGGGATGGCCCTTTCCTTTGCACCGGTTGCCAAGAAAAGAGAGAGGCTATGGAGGGGAAAAGACCATCAGGAAGTATGACTAATTTCTCCCCTCCCCTTCAAACTGTTTTGATTTCTATATTGTTCTTTCCAATTTAGGGTAAACCCTTCAATTTTTTGGCTTGTTTCTTACAGGAGGAAGACATGATAGCGATAGTGATTAGCCGAACCCTTCTCTTGATATTGTTCCCTTCAATTTTTCACGGGGATTTACACAAGAAGATCTGTTTTGGCACTTAACTTAGGACCCTATCCGGATCTCTCTCACGTTTCATGTTTCAAGTCGGGAGCTCCCATAGAATTGCATGCTTTCTTTAAGATCTGATTCCTGACTTTTGCATGACGTAAACAATGACTGCCTCCCTTAAAACGGGTTCGTGGAAGGGCCGGATAAACTCGTGCATAATCATGCATTGGAGGTAATATTCTCTCTGGATCCATACCCTTCTATTTTACAGAGCTAACATTGAATCAAAACACTCTTCAATGTAATATTATTACATAGGTGAAATTGATGAAACCTCAGACAGATTCATCACGCATTGGGAAACAAAAAAAACTCTTTTCTCAATTCTTCGGTCTGTATTGCTCGTAGTAGCGATCCTTCCTCATTAAATAGAAAAATTGACGAATATTTTATTTTCCATTATTTTCAAATGATGTCTCCCTTCCCTCTTTGTACACAATTTCATATTTCCGTGCCGTTCTTCAAATGGTTAAAAGAGTTGGTGTAATTGTAATTTTATAAATGAAAAAAAGGACATCATTTGACAGTATTTTGGCTTGGCAATGTGAACATTTGTTCCATAGTCAAACAAATATTATTTATATCTTTTTCTAATGATTTGTTATCAAGGTCTGTTTGTTTAGAGCTGGCGTTGTCAATTGGTAGTGGAGAGTAGAAGTTTCCTTGAGCACGGCTGTGTGTGGGGACCATTTTGGGTGTTGGTTTAAAGGATCCAACTTACATGTGAGCTTTGCCAGTTTGTTGATTGGAGTTTCTCTTTACTATAATTGTGTCTTCTCTTCTTGGTCATCGTTTCTTTTTAGGTTGTCTTTCATTTTTTGTGTTAGAGATATGCATAAAAATTATTAAATTCATTGTTTGTAAAATGTAAAAATAGATACCAGCTTTTGAAAGATGTCCCAGTTAGAAAAAAAAAAAAAAAAAACGAAAAATGGATTAGTCATCAAAGAAATTTGCCCGGTAGAAATAGAAGAATTGGCAGAGAGAAATATATCCTCAAGATTAATCCATTATTTACCCTCAATTTACACCAAGTTTGGAAATTGGTATTAATCTCTTCCTGAACGTATTGAACCTAGTAATGCAAACCAATCTTAGACTCCAAATTAGGTCATTCCAAATTAGGTCATAGTATGTGAGAGAAAAGGGACGAAAAAAAGGGAGGAAAAGGGTGTGAAACAGGAATTTGAAAGGAAAATAAATTCATTTTTGAAATGTGAATACTTCAACAAAATGAGTATCAACCCCTGATTTCATTTCTGAAATATGTTCTTTAGTTATCCCTTTGCTGCTTCATGATGGCTCGAGTTGCTATGACCTTGATGAAAGAATAAGAATATGCATGGCTACTAAGAAAAAAGCATAAAGAGGAAAGCAATACTTTTAGAAACCCTAATAAAGATCTCTCCTTCCTCTTCCCATATGGAATGAGTGTGAAATGTTTGTTTTGTGCCATGTTTGGTTGTGACTTGTGAGTCTTATCCTCTAGAGAAATTTTAGAACATGATTTTTTGAATGGTCAAGTGGTGAGGATTGAGGAGTGGATGAATGAGTGAGTAATAATGCTTGTATGATTGAGATGCTGACC